>CABFWO010002929.1:0-68862 GCA_902155825.1 Timema genevievae
TTTTAGCTACTTTTCAAATTCAAAGTATTCATTATTTTATGATTATATGGATGGAGGGGGGTCTTTGTTTATGATTGCAAGTATTTCATCCTAACACTACATCTTTAAGTTTTTTTTGTACTAGTTTTTGAAATTCTAGCCCAACCCCCCGTTATTTTCTAAATCTTCAAACTATAAATTTAAAAACTTTCACTCTTTTCTAGTTATCTTGGAGTAGTTCATCCAATTTCCTGACAAATTTCAATTTTCTAGAACAGTACTGTTTTTTAAGTTTTGAAAATGTCTACTCCCAACATCCCTCCAATCACCTCCCCTCATTCCTCTGACCATTATTTTCAGGTTATAAGACTCTCATGGTTAATTAAGGCTTTCCTTCTACATGTATGTAAATAATTCAACTTTCTAAAATAAGTGTTTCATTCTATTAGCTTAGGAATTATTTGGGGAGGTTTGAACCCATTCCCCCACTTTTCAGACATCAATTTAGAATTTATTTTGAAAAATCCAGAGGTTTTGTTGTGGCTCTTATCCCTGTCTGACAAATTTCAATCTTCTACCACTAGGAGAAGTAGTTTTCTTCATAAGTTTAGACAATTTTGAAATCCATCACTTCACCAACCCCTAATTAGAAATTTCAAATATTTAAAAATGTGTAAGCTTTATTTGCTTAAAAAAAATTATTCATCCACTGATTTGAATACTAAACAGCCAAAACAATATATGAATTTTCTTTGGATTTTAAAATTTATTTTTTGTATTAGAGTTGATTTTGTGATAAAGACAGAAAAAATAATCTATATTCAATAGGGAACGATTGATCACGTGAGTTAAGACAGAATAATTGAAAACACACCAATTTCATTGAATGTTGATTAAAAAAATAATCTGTATGTTAACCGATCTTCCAGGCTCTATCCATTGCCGAATTTCAGCTTAATCAGTACAGTAGTTTGGGCGCGATTGGGAAACAGACAACAGTTCATGTCTATATTATATTAGTAGGATGTTTGTTTCCAACCCAAAACACTCGTTTCCAAGAAAATTTATTTTTTGTTGATCTTTCTGAACCTCTTGTTGCCCAGAGGACTCACAAAGATGATTTATACATAATAAGTTAATATATTATATGATTTGTTACACATTTAAAATGCAAATGTAACCATACTAACAGTCAGTTTTTTGGCGCTAGTTCGTTAGTTTATCGTACAATACTTTCTCTGTGATGAATGCTCTTGGTCATGGTCAAAAAATAGCATAGTGACGACTGTTTTTAACATGAGGGTAGGCTATATAGCTTACCCTGTTTTCTGACAAATAAGGAGTACAACAGAAGATGTCCTGTCTATGTGATCAATACTTTTAGTGTTAACTAGCAACAAACAAACAGACGATCGAATGTAGACAGATTTTGAGGCTTGTTATATTAATTATAGGTTTATTTACGTTATTCATTTCATAGTATTCAACTTCTTTTTTTTTACTTTTAAATACTTATTAAAAACGTAAATAAGAGGTGGCACGTTAACTAGTTAAAAGTTCGTCTAGTCCTAAGTGGTACACTGGTCGTAAAAGTTTCGCCATCCTTGATCTAGAACGTCTAACTTGTGAACAACCCACGCCGAGAATGAAGTATGCAACTCACTCTACAAGCCTGAGGTCTTTTGAGCAGTCACAAGCACCGCGGAGTTGCATAAGCGCTGACTTGTAGGCGTTCCCAAGAAACATCCAAATAATCTGAACGAATAATGGATTGTTCACGTATTTTGAATATGAAGACAAAGTGAAGCAAAAAGATCACAACATGGCTGTTACGTTAACTAGCAGCTCGACCTGTGCCAGTTCCCAAGTGGACAGTTTGGTATCGCAACCAAGAACACGGGGCACCAGAGATTACACCATCGCTGTGTCGGGGCATGACCAGATCCATACGGCTTCCCCAAACGCGCATCAAAGGAAGGAAATGGTTTTATAGTGGTCGGTGGCTCAATCACACTTGCAGCTGCACAACTACATAGTGATAACAGAACCGGTTCTTTTCGCGTGTCACAACAGTGGTTGAGAAATGTAATGAATGCGTACTCCATAGTTCCCAATAGGTCTTGTATCCAATCTAGAATGTGTAAACTCCAGCCCCGGCCTGGCCTACTCCGTTTAGGGGGTAGCAAGTCTACATCCCCTGAATTAAATGTCTGACGTAAAAAAAATAGCATTTATTTATGATAGTGATGCTTCAATCATGAGATAATGAGGCTGATGACCTTTCTAAAAATATGAAAATGTTTTGGGGTGAACAATTATTGCAAAGATATTAATTTTATTTTTCAAAAGTTACAGTTGCAGATCCCACGATGAATATATGGAGGTATTTATTGTATATTTTCTAACAGTTGTATACGTTATTGTCCTTCCCATCGTATTCCTATGTTGTATTATCCTTCTGCTCCTCTCAAAGTCTGCTTGGGTTCGAATCCTGGCTTGAAGTGCGCATGTAATAAACCATCGTGACCCTGCAACCGTTTTAAAATAACAAGCCAGGACACCAAACACACAAAATGTCGTAACAAACAAAATCGGAAAGAGGGGCTTGTCTTAAAAAACTACAAGAGATTAAATAAACCCTCGGTTTTAGCATCTGTTTTTAACTGGGTAGTTTCCGATTCCTCGTGCCTTCAACTTTAGAAGTGACTCTAGGTCGCACAGTGCAACAATAGGCTAAGACAAGTTTAGCTGAGTAATACAATAAGGTGGCCGCCTATAGGAGCAGTGTGCTGCAGTGACGAGACGTGATATTTTAGAAGGTGTTTTTTAATACCCACACCATAGAGATCCCTTTTCTTATACGTTTTTAAACAAATATATCCAATTTGTATCGCCAAAAATGTATTTTAATTTTTAATTTAAAATCAAATATTGTAAACTTGAATATGTTTGAGCTTGAAATAATGATAAATCTTTATGCCTAATTTAACCCCGAACCCAAAAAAGTTGTGTTAGCATTCTGCCCGTCTGTCTGTCTGTCTGTCTGTCTGTCCGAAACGGTTTGGTGAATTTTGTTCAAACTTAATATTGAGATATTAACTGCCTACACTTCAGTAACCAGCTCCAGTGGCCGAATGGTCTAAGGCGTCACTTTCCTGTAAGACTAGCCTGCTGAAGGCTGGGAGATCGGGTTTCGAGTCTCGGTATGGTCTATTGAAGGTGGTTTTCCTAAATGGTTTCCTACTTACCTTCTATGCAAATGCGGGTGGAGTACCTCTAAAATGCTTCCTTCTTCCTCCCTATCACATCAGGATAATTATTACGTATGTGTATAACCTAAACAGGTAATAAGAGTGGCAATAAAAAATTATACATCTCGGTACTTTTTTTATTTTGATCTTAGCTCTTAAATTAGGGGTAGTTTACTGATGAGTGATATTTTTAAAATCTGCTTCGGTGTTAGAATGTTCTAAACATGCACACCAAACTAGTATAAGCAGAAGGAACACATTGAAAATTGAAAATATTAAGGGGGGCAACATTTCTGAAAATTAAATATTGTCACTATCTTAATTAAAAGAAAAATACATTTTAAAATCCTTATTACAATAATAAAATTAAGATAATATAAAATGTTAAGAATTAAGGTACTCGCTATTTTTCCACATATTTATAATTATCATTATTTGCATAAAGATTGAGACCTATAATCTTGTGTTGAATTGAAGTCACTTTCATCATATATCTTTTCGTAAGAGAAAGCATTTGTTCAGACACGTGTATGCTGCCAAAAATGAAATATTTGGTATGCAGAATAAACCATTTTAGGGACTAAACTTCTGGTAAATAAAAGACAAGAATTGGGTACATAAGCCCCACTTGATAGATAACACCAAATATACTATTTTATAAATGTCATAATCTGAACTGGCGTATTTCTACGACGTTTACAATAAGAGGAATCTGGTTCATCTCAAGGTCTGCTGCGGCACAGAATCATCCATCGGGCCATAAGTTTGACATCCCTGCTCTAAGGTAGTACTCTCGCAATAGACTGGACTACCGATGATGAGAGCTCGGGGTTCTTATCTGGGTCGGATGTACCTAGCGTGTATATTCTTACAATTTTATTTATTTAATACCACGTCTTACTATACGTTCAGGTTATACGCTTAAGTACTAATTACGACATTAGGGTAGATATTGTGAAGGTTGAATTTAGAGGAAGAGAACCCGCATTTGCGTGGAGGTAAAGTGGAAAACCATTTAGGTAGAACCACCCCCAGTTCCCCTGATCAAGATTCGAACCTTGATCTCCACGTCCTCAGCAGTCTAGCTCAACAGGAAACTGGCGCGATAGCTAACTACGCCACTGAAACGGATATTATTCCTACAAGAGTTTTCCACTCTCCCTTCCCGCAACTGCGGGTATGCTTCTTCTAAATTCAATCTTCCTCATCCCTAACACATTATAGTAATTAGTACATAGGCATATAACACGAACGAGAAGTGAGACAAGCTGCCTTTTATATAAATATATATATATAAATATATATATATATATATATATATAAATGGTTGAACGATTTGGCTCAAAATAGGTACTTAGTGAGCTTTTTACAATATAAGTAATTAAATATAATAGTTTTTTCTTTTTAAAAAGTTACAGATGTTTACCGAACTCATTTTTAGAAAATTGCTCTAACGATTTTATCTTAAAAAATCTCAAACTCTAAGTCATTGGCAAACAAGATGTGGGTTGTGAACTATTCCGAGTGTATTCTACTCAATACATTTTGTAAAGTTGAAAGTGTTCCATCCCCAGACTTTCTCCTTCTTTCACATGTGATCCTATGGCCTGTATATACGAGCGATGTTTACATACTGAAATCAGTACAAACCGCGCGTGCTAGCAACTATCAATTTATAATACTGGCAATACAAGCAACTATTATGAACCTTCTTCGGTGGCCGCATGGTCTAAGGTGCTACTCTCACAGTAGACTAGACTGCCGATGACGGGGACATTGAGTTTCGAATCTCGGTCGGATGTACTAAGGTTGTTTTTTTTCAAAATGGTTTTCCACTCTGCCTCCATATCAATGCAGGTACACTTCCTATAAATATGATATCCCTCTTCTATAAAACTATTAGAGTAATTAGTACATAAGTGTGTAACCTGAACGGGTCGTAAGAAGTGCTAAAAGAAAGTTTTGTGTACCCCATTTATCTTCTCACATACTTCACACACACACTCTTTTTCACGCACTTTCTCTTACACATTTTCTCACAAGCACATATTCACTTTCAAATACTCTTTTTTACACAAACTCTCTTTCACATACATTATTTTTCTCACATACACTCTCTTTCTCATACCCACTCGCTTTCCCACACTTTATCTTTCTTACACACAAACACACACACACTCTCATACACACTCACCCTCTAATTCCCACAAACTTCCCCACACACATTTATCTCACTATCACTCACCAACACTCATTCACTCTCACTCTCACACTAACAAGCTCAATCTCACACTCATTCATACATTTACACAATCACACACTCATATAATCACACTCTCTCTAATATTTTCTCAATCTCTCACTCTATTTCTCTTTATATATTCTTAAACTGTATATAATATGCTAAGCCCATTTCAGGTAATTTAAATTACGAGAAAATAGTTTAACCTGTTTTGACAAACAAATACTAGTTTTAAAGGCAAGGGGTTAAGAATGTCGGCAAAAATAGTATCATAAAACTAAAACCCAATTTTCCTAGCAAGTTTCCTTCTGTGTGAGCAGTGGCTAATCTGTACAATCATTCTTTGTTTATATCATCCCGGAAAATTTGATTTGTGTATTACTGTATATCGGTAAATAAAATACTACTTTCTGATAACATAATAATAACAGCTCAATTCATACTTGAGTGGTTTGGTGCAACGAATAGATAGAGAGCGAGAACAGTGTCTGTTTTAAAGCTCTCATAGTGCTGTGAAGGTGGAAAATATACGTTTTAATTCAAATTAAACACCGAAATCTATAAACCTATGTAAAATAGCCTTTAACGATTAAACTTTTAACTAGAAAGTCGAGTGAGGGTTTATTATATAGATTTTTTTCCCAATAAAAAGTTTAGACTATATTTAAGTGCAATAATCTGCAGCCAACGCTACACTAATATGAATAAAAATCAACCAAAGCATTAACACAGGTAACTGTACTATATCCTCAATTTTTTCCTTAGAGTTGAGAATGGAATTTATATTATATATTTACCTTGCTTTTGAAATGCAAGTAACATGTAAACGAATTAAAATGGTTAAATAAATCACGTTATGTTTTTATAGTTCTTATTTTTGATCAGTTTTCAAGTTTGAAAAATTTGCGCACCTCTTGATTGGATCCTCTAGAGTGTCATCAAATTTCAGCCTCCTATCTCATTGAGAAGTATTAAAAATTCTCTGGACTAATATATATACAGGCATCGTTTGACTTATTAATAAAGATTGGGGATTTTTAACTTAAAAAACAATTATGAAACCAATAATTGTGTAGCCTAAATACTCGGAATATATCTCGAAGTAGCTACTTCACTGGCTATTTCGTGGTGGTTGCTATTATTATTAGGATAAAAGAGTATTTACTGAATTAAATACGAAAACGTGAGTCGTGTGTCTGGGGAATTAGATTACAGCTGACGCAGATACATGCGCGTAGAGTCCGGTAAGTCCTTTGTCTCGAGTCTCCTGATTATGTATAACAGGAAACTCGCCAGCTCCACAATAGAGCCTCCAATTATTTCACATCACTTCTGACATCGCAGTGAAGACAGAAAACTGCGGCTCGAGAACAGATCACTTTTCATTAAGACATTTGGAACTATAGGTGGGTAGAACAGTTCGGTTCACAGATATGAGTAGTTCATCTAGTTCAATAATTCGCGAGCCACAACTAAGTAGTTCAGTCATTCGTGAAAGCCCGACCTACAGCTTGTTGTTCAATTGTTCGTGAAAGCCCAACCTACAGCTTGTTGTTCAATTGTTCGTGAAAGCCCGACCTACAGTTTGTTGTTCAATCGTTCGTGAAAGCCCAACCTACAGCTTGTTGTTCAATTGTTCGTGAAAACCCGACCTACAGCTTGTTGTTCAATCGTTCGTGAAAGCCCGACCTACAGCTTGTTGTTCAATCGTTCGTGAAATCCCGACCTACAGCTTGTTGTTCAATCGTTCGTGAAAGCCTGACCTACAGCTTGTTGTTCAATTGTTCGTGAAAACCCGACCTACAGCTTGTTGTTCAATCGTTCGTGAAATCTCGACCTACAGCTTGTTATTCAATCGTTCGTGAAATCCCGACCTACAGCTTGTTGTTCAATCGTTCATGAAATCCCGACCTACAGCTTGTTGTTCAATCGTTCGTGAAAGCCCGACCTACAGTTTGTTGTTAATCGTTCGTGAAAGCCCGACCTACAGCTTGTTGTTCAATTGTTCGTGAAAACCCGACCTACAGCTTGTTGTTCAATCGTTCGTGAAAGCCCGACCTACAGTTTGTTGTTCAATCGTTCGTGAAATCCCGACCTACAGCTTGTTGTTCAATTGTTCGTGAAAACCCGACCTACAGCTTGTAGTTCAATTGTTCGTGAAAGCCCGACCTACAGCTTGTTGTTCAATTGTTTATGAAAGACCTACTCATGCTTCTGATACTTTAACCCTATAATAGATATTGGGGCTGTGGTGGTTGTTGCCTGGACCTCGGGTGGTGGAGTACATTAGGATTTTAGTGGAAGAAACATTTAAAAAATATCAATTTTTTTAAATCAACATTGACAGTATTTTATTATATAATTAGTATTGTTTTATAGGTATTGCTAATATACCCAAAAGTAATATCTGTATGGTTTTCCCTGGTAAACTTGGACTGTAGCTTTACTAAAAATGGGAAATGTCAAACAATGGACTTCCTTTTGACCCGCTTCAGTGGTCGAACGGTCTAGGGCTTCACCCACTGGCCTGCTAATGACTGGGAGATCAGGACTCGAATCTCAGTTCAGTCTACTGACGGTGGTTTTTAACTAAATGGTTTCCCATTCTCCTTCTAAGCAAAAAAGGGAAGATTACTTCTAAAATGCTTCCATCCTCATCCTTACCCCATTGGAGTAATTATTATATATGCGTACACCCTTAACAGGTAATGAGACACGGTGATTTAAAACGACTCTCTTTCGAACCACTCAAGCTTGCCGTAGTAACTCATGGGAGGATTCCAGCTGTCACTTCGTTTCTGTAGAGGAGTTTAGTTGGATAATCGCGACTGTTTACATTCCCGTCAAATCGTAGCTCTCTTTGAGAAGGCGAACTAGTTCATCTAGTGCAGTTGGAAGAATAGTTTTCAAACCTTTAAAGTGGATTATACCATTTTGTCTGTCCTTGGGCCAAGTTCCAGGACGAGTTGAGGGATTTTAATCACTCTTGATATTTGGATGTTATATGGATATATTTCAAGACCTTTTTTATTCTCTAACATTAGTAAAAATTAACTACCCTTTAAATAATTTATTTTATAAAAAATTAAACATTATTATTTATCACGTAAAATAGTACTTAGATACAAATTTTTAACAAAATCTTTAAAAGAGATTTTCAAAAAATTCAATTTTTTGAAAATCAAGAGTGATTTTCAAATTTCGAAATTTTTAGAAAATGACTTAACAAATAATATATTTTAAATATATTTCTGGATAGTGTTTGAGATGACAAATAAAAGTAATAGGATGTAAATTAGATTAAGGGTAGTTTAATATTGATTTTTTTTTAAATATGAGGTATTTTTAAAATGGCACAGATAAACCCGTGTTCAAAATGTGTCTCTGGTAATCTTTTTCAATTTGGATATTTTTATTTTAAAAAATACATTTAATAAAAGTCTATTACTGATGATTGATTTTGAAAATTTGAATTTTTTGGGAGTTCCTTTGATTTTGTTAAAATTGGTATATGGAGATAATTTTACATGATAAATAATCATTTACATTTTTTTTATAAAATAAATTCATTTCAGAGTGTCTAGTCTACTTTGGTATATTTTATAAATTTTTTGAAAATGGTTTTAAAATTTAGATCAAAATATGTTTCTTCTTAGGAAAACTTGGTTAAGGGTAACTTACTTAACGTATATTTTTTTAAATGTTGTTTCGAGTTGTAGGTAATATGTTTGCACCTTTTTGTAAAACCATTTATTTTATAAAGCAATTTGCCATTTATGTTGATCATGAAAATATATTGTTTTTCATTGAACCACGTGTTGTATACTATTAAATGCGTACATCCGGTAGCTTATTTTAATGTATATTTTATAAAATAATAATATCCAGAAAGAGGCATATAATATTCAAGGTTATACATAACATTCTGGATGTAAAATATTTACAACATTAAATCAGGTAACATTTTTGGAACTACATTTAGAAGTGAAGTATTTGTGCAATATAAATAATTTAGAACTTTTTTTTAGTTTCAATAGTAATTGGCTGAGATTGCTTTGATGATTTGAAAATAATTAATTCTGAAACTTTAGCTTTATTGGCTGCAAGCACCCAACACAGGAATGCTGTGACCATATCTCTTCATATCTGTTCTACGACACATAAGAGACTGATAGCACATTAATGTGTATTGTTTAAGTTGATACATTTATCTGTGGTTTGGTCGCAGTGCTGAGAAGCGTTGTAATCATTCAGAAATTCCACGTTATTCGATATGCTGCTTCAAAATATGGTTTACGCCGAAATGGAGGTGAAATATTATATTGTCCCAATAGGATTAGAATACCTACATTTTAAGTCTTGTATTAAAAGAAAGAAAAATCATGACGCAGTAAAATTAGCTAATTTTCAATGACGTTTCACATGAACTATCATGGTTCTGAAATCGCAGTAAATGGTTGGAAGAACCTGACTTTGGTCTGGGGAGTGTTGGATCCCTGTAACACCTGACTTTGGTCTGAGAGAGTGTTGGATCCCTGTAACACCTGACTTATGGATCCCTGCAGCACCTGACTTTGGTCTGAGAAAGTGTTGGATCCCAGCAACACCTGACTTTGGTCTGGGGAGTGTTGGATCCCTGTAACACCTGACTTTGGTCTGGGTAGTGTTGGATCCCAGCAACACCTGACTTTGGTCTGGGGAGTGTTGGATCCCTGTAACACCTGACTTTGGTCTGGGGAGTGTTGGATCCCTGTAACACCTGACTTTGGTCTGGGAAGTGTTGGATCTCTGTAACACCTGACTTTGGTCTGAGAAAGTGTTGGATCCCTGCAACACCTGACTTTGGTCTGAGAGAGTGTTGGATCCCTGCAACACCTGACTTTGGTCTGAGAGAGTGTTGGATCCCTGCAACACCTGACTTTGGTCTGAGAAAGTGTTGGATCCCTGCAATTTCTAGGATGATTCTGCTTTTCAATAAGTGCTATTTTTCCTCAGAATCTCTTCAGATGAATGCTGAATATAGTTTTCATCGCGTTCAACAATTGTATTAGTGATAGTAGTCAATGGTAGCAAATCACTGCACTTAATCGCGAGGGAATTATAACAATTCTGAACGTACGGCATACATAAATGACATCAAATGCCGTATTCACTTCTAAAATAAACTCCAGGTCGCTTGGTATAATTAGTCACATATTACGAGATTGAAAGTAAGAAAGACTTATTAGTTACCAACCCAAACATATAAAAACATAATGAGTGTTGATAGAGTCAGTTTAAAGCGAAGTAGTTAATACGAAAAGCGAGAGAGGGATGTATAAAAAACAACTTTAAAAAAAAAGGTTCCACCAGATGTACGAAGCGGTTAACAAATGACTAGCGTTTATAGCAAAAGCAAAACGATGAGGGTAAGGTTGGTGGGGGAGGTTGATGCGAATTGGGAAGAAGGGTCGTTTCCATAGCTACCAACTGTACGTCTCCTCCCCCCCCCCTGCCCCACCCTCTTTTCCCTTTTGTGCAGTGTTGAAACCTAACCTCACAAACAAGCGAGAGGCGGTTGGTTGAGCAGAGAGCAGGCAGTAAGAGAGAGAGAGAGAGAGAGAGAGAGATTCGATCAATCCACACAGGAATGGAATAACAACACTAGTATTAGTAGTAAGAGAGTTTAATTCGCTGACAAATCCGCCAGAGGGTAGCACTGAATCATCATCGCCACGCGCAGAAATGGGATTAATAATTAAAATAGCTGCGAGCTGTACTGCGTGTGTGAGGGAGGGGAAAAGGGAGGTTGATTGTAGCGTGTGTATATATGTATGTGTGTGTGTGTGTGTGTGTGTGTGTTCACTGCACGAGCGTAGTTGCATGCCAATAACTGACGTTACGCTTTCTCTCAAACGAAAACCAGCTGTTTCCATCATCATTGTGCAAGAGTGTTACTTTTAAAATCAAATCAAATATTTTTTTGTTTGTTCCTCTTTTTGATTATTTACACACAAAAATTAATGATAAAACATAACAAATTTTCATTGTTCATAAATAAACGATAGAATTCCCACTAGACAATTAAAAAATAAAAACACAAACCAACTAGAATATAGAGCTTCACGTGAGTGACTAACATTTACACACACACACACACACACACACACACACACACGATTTTAATCTGAAACTATAATGTCAATTTACCAACAAATGAACGCGTTGATAATTAAAAGACCCCCCTCCCCCCAACTAACATACACGCTATGTATTATATTACCATATGTTGCCTCGACCGTGGACAGAATCGTTGAGGTAATTACACACGGGGTTTAACCACCATAGGAAATACATGCGTTAGATTCCCCGTGCAGCCGAAGATTATGTCTGCACATGAAGTCGTAGATGGCGGGAGGGAGGTCCGAGAATCCACAAGGAACAAAGCGGCATCTACGTCTTACCACCTGTGGCGGATATCCGCCCATCTTCATTAATGAGATAGAATAAGGAAGGTGGAAACTTAAGAAACAATGCCTGTATTTGCGTGGAGGGAGAGTGGGAACACTTTTAAAAAAGAACTTCATTATATTGGCTGGGGCCAAATCCCTGACCTCCTCATCGCCGGCAATCCAGTCGATTACGAGTCTAAAACGTTTTGATCCTCAAACTGGTTTCCTGTCCTCCCTGCAAGCTACTTTGGGTTCAGTTTAGTTAAAATTAGTCTTTCTCAAAATTTGTTCATAGATCAGCTAAGTTGAGAGCAGTCCAAACAAACTATTACCGTATTTCTTCGATTCTAAAAGGCATATTTTTTCCCCCTTTGAACGTCTCTAAAAACGAGGTGTGACCTAGAATTGCAGTTATTTTTTGACCAACGCTTACGATGGCTCAGAGGACCATATACTATGGGATAGTGAAGATAAAGATGGCTCAGAGGACTATATACTATGGGATAGTGAAGATAAGATGGCTCGGGAGACTATATAATATTGGATAGTGAAGATAAAAATGGCTCAGAAGACGATATACCATGGGAAAGTGAAGATAAAGATGGCTCAGAAGACGATATACCATGGGATAGTTAAGATAAATATGGATCAGGAGAATCAGACTGATACTGATTCAGAAGGGGGTGATACTGATAAAAAAATATACTTATGTTGTTAGTAAATTTAATTCTATAGTAAAAATACTTCTTATAAATAGATTATTTTTTTGGCTTTTTATTTTTATTCATTCTCTTAGAATCAAAGCTTTCTTCCATTGGTGGTACTAAAAAATAAGGTGCGTCCAACAACCGATGGCGTCTTAGAATCGAATAAATACGGCTTCCTAGCTCTAGTAAATTATTTCAATATTTGCATCTGAAACGGAATATGAGACCTTTAAATCAAACAAGCCAATTAACTTTAAAGAGTCTTAAAATTAGTTGTATCTGAAAATCTTAAATTTTCAGGAAAATACATAGAAATAACACGATAGTTAAAAATAATATAAATCTTATAAATGTTGTTAGAGCTACTTTCGCGTCAAGTCATGTGATCTGCGTTTGTCACTTTCGATGGAAAGAATCAAGACCTAACAAATCTTATTAGTTATATAGTAAATTGTTATCAATAGCGATAGCAAATAGAAATGTTTGTATTTTCTAAGGCACCCTTCCTTCCTATCTTGTCCTTACGGTGTTAACACTTGTTGGTATCTCGCCAACAATCAATAGAATGTGTAATTACAGGCATAAAGTGGGCAGTTGACAGCTGCGCGAATGGTGTGTTGGAGAAATAATATTGCAATGATTATGATGTTACCGAAAGGTTAGCATTACGTCACAAATATACAACAAAAAATATGTGTATTTTGATTGGCCCCATCATAGAATCAAATTATATGTCCAATATGTAGCTGACCGCGCAACTTTTCTTAGGTCTGTAAAAAATTTATCTTCGTATTTCTTGCTGCCGTTAATGTCTTTAAGCACTCTCCCCAATTAGCGCACGTTATATTATCTACTCCGTGACGAGGTAAGCACTTCTAGTGAAACTTTCTGGTTTTACTCGGCATCATTACTAACATTGAAACTATAATACTCTAGTGCCAAAAAGGATTAACAGTTTCAGAAACATTCTCAAAGTGATACTTTTTGTCCTCTGGGCTAGCTGACCTCCAATATAGTGGGGAGAGAAAAAAAAATGCTGGAATGAATGAGAAAATTTTAAATACCAACCAAACTTGATATTTTCATTATTTTTGGAGAAAGCAACTTATGACTCTGAATACACCTTTATTAAATATTTACCAAATAGGCCTACATTATATTGTATACTTAAATCACAGGTCCCCTTGAACTAAGAACAATGGAAATAAGTCCTTTCTATGTCCTAGCTTGAACCGAGCGAGTTCTCTTTTTAACTTTGAGTGACAGTTTAATATCCTCGGGAAAAACAGGAAAACTTGCAATAATGCTTAAATTCCGAGATTCTGGAAAAATTAAACTCAAAATAGGATTGAATTTTGATATCTCTCGGAATTTACACTTGTTAAGAGCCATTATTCAAAGGCGTAATCAAACTTAGCAGAATTTTCTTTTACATTTTTAGAAATATCACACTGGCTTCTTGACATTTTTAGCACAAACACAATTGCCAACTCGACTTGTCCAGTAAATAAAAAATATGTTATATTCTTTTAGAATTAAAAATGACACCTGGAAACGGGAATATAACCCAGGCCCTTTGGTTTAGTACGCCAATGCTCTAGGCAAGTGGTTCACAAACCCAGAATTGCGACCCAAATTAGGGTAGCAAGAATTTTTTCGGAGGATCATGGGAAAGTCCCAAGAAGAAATTAATTTATCAAAAAAAATTAAATATTACAATTACTTATTAATTGTGAAACTCATGCATTATGAAGGATTATTGAAATACTGTAGCAAAATGGTGGGAGAAAAAGTTCATATCGGAAAATGTTCCTGGGAAAAACTCAGAACATTGACACCCAGGGAATAGAATGCATTAATTAGTAAAGGTATTTTTTATAATATCAAAGTACTAGCATACATGGTCTATCGCAGATGAGGGAACTCCTAAGTTAGTGACTCATTCAACCACCAAGCATTCGTATCGATACGTGAGTGTTAGAAGATAAACTGTAATCATTGTTATTGTTTTATTGTAACGTCGTTGTTATTGTTTTATTGTAACACATTTTATCAAATTTCTGTTATCAACTTACGTTCTTAGGGTAGATTAAAATTACGTTTAACTTTGAAAGTTATAAAATTTTACAAAACGAAATAAATTGATGATTCTCGTAGCTCAAAGGAAATAGTATTTATTAGTTCACTATTCTAAACATCTTTGGTTCGAATACTGTGACCGGTAGTCAATGTATAAAAATGCTTTTAATTTTAAACGTTTTAAATAAAATAACGAATGAACAAAAGGTGCTCATTCTTGGGGACAACTTGAAAAACGTGGTAAAGTTTCTAATGAAAATATAATTTGTCACCAACCAATAACCTAGATTACTTTAAAACCAATGTAAATACGCAAATACAAACTCGTATAGACTAAAACATTGTTTCTTTCCCGCAAGATTAAATCATATAGTATAGTCCAAAAATTCTATAAATCACACCAGCCAGCAATGTGAATATATATCAGCCAGAAAACCAACTCCTATGGATGTAATAAAGTATCGATACTTTACTAATATCGATATTTTTCTTTCGATATTAGTATTTTTTTACTCGATACTTTTTATCTGATACTTTTACTTATATTAGTAATCACACTCTGGTATCGGACCGGTATCGAAAGAAACAAATTTTTTTTCTATCCCCACTCATGCTTAAATTAAATGTTTACTATGGTTAAACAAGGGTCCAAAATAGATTGAGAAAATATATTACTAATCATATTTAGCTATTAAATAAGTTTCCATCAGCTACATTTTCATAGACATTTTGAGGGTAAAACCTTTTATAATATCTATCAGACAATATTATCTATCATACCTTCCAAGCTTCAACACATAACATAGACGCGATAGACCTAAGTATGCTATAATATGGTTAAATCATTATAGTTTTCAGTGTTTAAATAAATATAAAAATACAATTATGATTATGCAAAAGCTGAAATTATTACTTGATAAAAACGATATTTCTCTAGATTAAAATCTCTATACCGATACTTACTGCTATAGATACTTTTCTTTCGATACTAGTATGGTATCGATATTTTTCTTTCAATACTATGAATGAGTACAGTGTCGATACTTTTCTTTCGATACCATATCCCTACCCACTCCTAAAAAAAACTAGTTTTAGAGTGTAAAAAAGCTAAGTTGGCCACTATGGTTCACTGGCTGCTAGCACTTACAGTCAAAAAGCCTTAGGTATTGAATAAAGGTTACACTACGAAAGAAGCTTCAGGCTGGATTAAAAGATACGAACTAGAGCTTTCCTTGCAGTATTCCTGTTTCTAGGTGTTTTGCTGATAAGATGGTGGTGTCACATTCGATCAGAGGATGCCCTTTGTGAAGAAGACTGTAGACACAATTTCAGCCACTGAAATAAGGGGAAGGGATACTCCAGGTGTTATTTCTCTATCTATGGAACAGGCGAGATAAAATTGTAGTGATCGCACTTGGACATCTGAGGAAAAATGACCTAAAACCCTTAAATCTTTAAGTGGCGGTAGAAAAATAATTAAGAAACATGAAATTATAGTGGAGTCGAATGTAGGGAGCTTGCTGCGTGCAAAAAACTGACAAAACTTAACACAATTATTGCTTTAGTGGCCAGCCTGTATTTGGCCGTAATAGCTTAGCAAAGGAAGTGAGCTCGACCCGGAATCAATGTTTATTTTTAATTATAGTTTTTGTAGATATAACATTATAGTGGATGCATTGTATTGGTTATATTAATAAAACAGTATATATTTAAATTACTATTTAACATATTTATTTGCTTCTGGTCCTTCTCTTAATACACGGCACGCGTATTGGATAGTGTGTGTCCATCAAGATTTTTTTTTTTGTAAATTCACAATATCAATTTCTTTGCTTCGTTTTAGAAGACCAATTGATAATTTCATGTTATTTAATTACTATTAATTACTACACCTTGTCTCCCATCATAACAATTAGACCCACGGCATTTACCCGAATGGACAATGTGATTCCAGAGAGTACTTGACTCGAGCGAGTTAAAAAGAAGAGTGACGAATCCTCCTTCACTCGACTAAAATGACATTTTGAAAATTAGCCAGGAAAAAACTCTCCCATTGGTCCTCATGACCACATTGGTCACATGGGCCAACCGAATGCTCTCCTGGTACCGCTAGCCACCAGAATCCTTGGAGGTATCTTGTAGGGTCCAAAACAAGAGCTGCAAATAAACCGAACTAAAGGTTTTTATGGGGCTATTTGTGTTGGGCTGAAGACTCTCACATTGCCGCTGGTTTCCAAGCCATCAGGTTATTGCTCTTCTTAAATACTCGGTACTGCCTATAGGATTTCTTAGCAAACATCTGTTGTTTTTATAATTGTTAATAACAATGGCAGAAAACTTGGTTTATAGCATATGAAACATATCTTTCTCATTCCGACCAAAATTTATAAAACCATTGTTTTTATTTTACTGGTACTTATGTTAGAAGAAGTTGAAGATGGGGATCAAACTAAATAAATAATGTAAGTAACACACTTAGATGTTACATTTACTTAATTTGGTATTTATAACTTATTTTAGTCAATTGAATCCAGACAGAAATCAAGAATAAATAACGTGCAAGATGATTTATTTAAAGAAATAACTCATTACATCATGAATTATTATAAAGTCAATTAAAACCATTGTATTTTAAATAAGTGCAACAGCACTTCTAAAAGGTCATTTGTAAGATTTTTACAATCAATAAAACTATAGAATATATTTAATTAACAGATAAACAAGTAAAAAGTATTGTGTGATGATTAAAACATTGTAAGCAATAATAGGTTATAGGAATGATTGATAAGCAAAAAGACTATTATTGATTCATCCTAAGCTGAGACCTGATGTAAACAAAGCCAAGTGGAAGTCTATGCTCTGATTTGCTACTGAACGGACTTTAAAGGGTATCCTCTCACTAAATAGTTCCTCCTTTGTTTTGTATTTAACTTGTTTAAAATAGCATTAGAAAATTATTATAACCAAACTTTTGCCTTCATTTGATTTAAAAATGATACTTTAAGATTTGCAAGCGCTATTCGAATTCCAACAAACTCTTGACTCAGCCTAGAAGGACCCCCATGGTCCAGACCTGATCACATGTCAACCTCAAGTCAGTAACGGTCAGTCGACATTTCATCCCGGCGGCGTTAAGTGACGGTTGTTGTTAGTGTTAAGTGTTTCCCGTCTATTTATGGCATTTGTTGAGTCTGGCCAGAGTTTGGTTAGACATAAGACCGGAAATTTAAAAGTATTTAAAAAAATACAAAAATTCATTGTGAGCTACTTTGTTTTGATACTGACTATACATGATCGCGCATATTTAAAATATTGCACTGGTGTTCCACCAATCATATAGATCCTTCGCGTAGTGATTTGGGAATGTTTGTTTACTTCCCCGTCTCAGGTTAGGATGAACCAATAATAGAATATGAATTGGCATTTTGACTAGATTGTAGTTTATAATACCTTAAAAATGTTAACAAAGACAATTAATATTTATAATTTTTTTAAAATAAATTTAACATAAATATTTTGAAAACTACCGTAAAATGAGTTGAGATTCTGTCAGGTTTTCGGGATTTTCTAACGTGCGAGCCAGAATAATTGAAATATAGAAATAAAATGTATACAACAACATTGCTGTACATCTCATTTTTCAGTTCTTGACTAAAATCAGTGGCGTATTCTCTGGGTATGCTAGTCCTGCGCTGCAGACCCATAATTATTTGCAAAAGATGTATACTTAAAAAATAAATATTTGTTAATTTTCCGATATATTGTGTTTTGAATCATTCTTCTTCCAAGGGTTCTTACTCACCAGCAAACTCAAAAGGCCTGCTGTTTGAAAAACGCAAGCTAACTTTCACTTCAAGAAAGAAAGGTCCTAATGAGTAATGACCTTGTCCAATGTCTGTGACAACCATCCCCCCTCACAACAAACCGCAAACATAAGCCAATGAACCAAGGGTTTTACCACCAAAGGCCTGCTATTGTGTTAGTTATTAATTTTTTAATTTTATTTTATTTTATTATGAGAGTGTGTGTATCTATTTAATTAACTATTTAGATGTTTATTATCTTACTAATTCAGTAACTGTTTTTTATAACTAGGTCGGGGTGTGTGTTTGCTTAATTATTAACAATAAAAAAATTACGTATTCCGTCTGAGTTTCCAATAGTATTTAATCAACAGGGTAACCTAAAAGCCTGAAAAGAGCTTGTGGCTCACACGGTGTAGTGTGAATGGGCCACGGCCCCTTGGTCACGCTTTAAATTATATAAATATAAAAGTTTGAAAAAAAATCATTCATCAAACCGTTTAAGAACTGTGGCTAGAGAGAGACATATAGAATTGTAAAATCCACTTTTTTGGGAAAGGGTGCATATAAAAAGTAAAGATTAATCATAATATCAAGGTCAAAAAGGTTCAAAATTACAATACTTTCTCTTTAGATGAGAAAATAAAAAAGAATAACTCTTATTTAAATTAGTATTATGGTATTTTTTGGCAAAGTAAATATAGCCTTGTTTCAATAGATCGTTCAGTATAATTATCTAGAGACAGTAATATAAATTCTTGACTATTTGTCGTGGGGATATTGGAGGCTGAGAAACACTAAGGGAATAAAAAATTGTTCTAGTCAAAAGCCGTAATGCCCATGAAAAATATTCAAAAACTGTTGAGATTAATATGTGTAGAAAGCTAAAATAGATATACTAAACCAATATTTTAGTAAGAGTTTTGGCTATAATGTGTTTTGCTATAAACGCAACAAAATACCGACCTGAACTACCTCGCATCCCTTCTTGAGAAATAAACCAATTATGTATTAGAATTCTGGTCGGGGATAAAGATGTCAAAAGCTACAAAAAAATCAATGTGAGACATGTTTCGTGGAAAAACACAGATTCGTTTTGTTATGTGATAGTTTCGATGGTCGTAGAAACCTAGAAAACCTTTGCTCAATAACTATTGAAATAGCTAATATAGTTCGACCCTTATATAACACTCAAAAATAAAATTGAAAATAATACTAATGAGATTTTGTGGATGAGATGTCCCTAATAAACTTAACTTATTCATCACAGCTGTGTTTATCCCCTCAATTTATTAGTCAACTAGAAACATGATTTGATTTGATTCATACATTCACTTCACAACATAAACAAACTCAAATGAAAAGTAAACGCACTGTTATATACTATAAACATGATTGTTATGGATACTATTGAAACATCCAATTATAACGATGAGCCAATAAGTGTGTGTCCAATTTGTGCACCGTACTTGGAGAACAATTAAACCCAGCAACAAATACATCAAGTTGATACAATAGTCAAGCACACGAAAACTACAACTGATGTATAATAATGTTGTGTTTGCATCGTAAATGTCAACCAGGAAAGACCCAGAAAGAAAGTCGATTAGCAGATGAGTTGTTTAATCAACATACAAGTAGATGCAAACTACTAAATAACAACTGGACTTTAGAGGGCAGGCAATTGAACGAAAATCGTTAAGTCGTTAAGGTAGAATTGGAAGCAGAAAGTATACAATCGGAGGTGACGTGGTGGTCTAGGGGTAAGGTGTCAGACTTCTGTGCTGGGGGTCCGGGGTTCAATCATCGGTCCCGGCACAGATTTTCTGATTGCCAAACCCTTCGTTCACCTCTGACAAAATGTGTATTAAACACAACTTGTAAATGTGAGGAATGCCAGCCCTCCACCGTGGTTCGGATTCCACGTTAAACTTTAGGTCCTCCATTTCATCCCACAATCACCCTACCATTAACCCGAACGGGTAGTAAGACGCGGTGCTAATAATAATATACAATTGGAGGAAAGTCACCCAGATAAAAATGGAGGTGGGTGGGGGCCCTAAACAAATGAAGGGATGTCACTAAAGTATATTTTTTAGAAGGCAGGTTGGAAGAATATAGACAATTCTAAGAAAGTCACTCATTTAAAAGTGGAGGAAAGTCACTCGGGTAGAAATGGAAGACAGTAGACAATTGGAGGAAAATATCTCAGGTAGGATTAGAGGAAAGTTGCTAATGAAGAGATGTATTAGAATAGGCTATTGGCATGATTACTATTAGCACCCTAAGAATGTGAGAGATTGAAGTAATTAGGGTGGAATGTGGTGTTAGTCGGTTGATTGGTTGGTTAATTGGTATGTATTCTGAAAAAAAGGACATACAAGGGACAAACTTATCATACATCTCGATACATTCATGTGGAATTCAAATGTAAATTTAGTTATATTCCTGTGAATGGTTGTCATCCATTACTAATGATAATTTCATTCATTTAAATATCTATTTCTTGGAGCTATATTTATACATTTTGCTGTCGACCATTTTTAATAGTGCCAGTGCAAACGATATGAACCTCCATCTGATTTAATTTACAAATAAAACTAAAGAAATACTAGTAATTAAAATAGATATTCAAAGTTTATTATTGATGCCAATCAGTCTTGGGTTAAATAACATTTTATCAAACAAAATATCAAGAACATTACACTTAATGTATAATGTAGAATATCGTAACTAAAAAAAGCTAATCAAATTAAAAAGTATGCCTTTCGTTAGTGCCGTTTTAATTTAACATACTTCAAAAAACTAATATAAAATCATCTTTATGAATAGCAAAACAACATTGTATATATTTAGGTTTTCTTGGCTAGGCATAGCTATAGAAATTGTCTTTATTCCAATAACTTTTATCTCTCCAAACCCTTCTGTAAATATTACATGTTTAGTACCGAAACGAGAGTGCTGCTTTCTCTCGAAAAAGATTTGTCATTACTATTCTGTGCGAAGCCTCAGTTACTGACGAGCTGTACACAGTAAACATAGGCCGGGATTATATTTGCATAACAAAACATATTATTTAAAAAAATTGTTATATTAATATTACAATAACAATGGTTATTATTAAAGGGGTAGTAATGAGAAGGGATATCTTGAGGCAGTGCACCCACATCAGATTGGAGAGAGTAAGGAAGCCTCAATGATAAATCACATGTGTTGGACAGCGAGCAGAACCAAAAACTCTTTTGTCACCCAAAATATTTTTTTTTCCGACAATGACACCTTAAATCACGTGATCACAGGTGCAGGTATAGCATTTTTTACTTACTTATTCACTGTCTTCACCAGGGAGCTTGCGATCATTTTAAATGCTAGAATAGCCTAATTATTCATTTAAGATTATTATAAAATCATTTAATAAAATAATATACTAATAATAAGCAGCCATAATGAGCATCATGGTTTCCCAATGAGCATCATGGTTAACCAATCTATGCCAACACATGTTGTTTATTCTAATTCTTAGTATAGCACTCCTGTACAGGCGATAGTTCATCCTTTGATACTTAGATATGTAATAACTAACAGCAGTGCTGTGGATCCCTTTAACATAATATTTACTTTTTGTGGATTTTTTTACTGGCTATACAAAATTAAAAATGTCTATCATATTAATATTTTTTGTTTATATTAATTTAGTACTCTTGAGAACCCCCCACACACCTTCTGTCAATCTCCAAGAACCCTAATTTTTTGATCTCCAAACTTTTATATTATCTGGGATGATCAATCCTTTTATCAATTTACCAAGTTTAAATTTTCTTTTCCTCACTGAAAGGTAGATTTTCTAATAATTTTGGAGACATTTCAAGCTACTGCCCCTTCCCCCCTTTATCCCAAACCAATTTGATCCCACATTCCAATTTTGAAATTTTAAGACTTATTCGATAACTTATATGGTTCTTTTACGTTCTTGCCTAATTTCAATTTTCAACCACATTAAAAATAGTGTTCTACATTAGTTGTTTCAATTTCGAGTTCTTACATTTCTCGTTTATCAATTATTTTGAAACTCCATTTAGTCAGACATCATTCGGTTATTTAGGAAGGTATATTTACTCACATGTTAAATTTCAATTTTAATCCCTACCGAGAAGTTTTTATTTTTCTATTTGTGTGGAAAGTTTTGAGACCCCATTTTTTGGAAACAATTTTGAAATTTAAATTGTCAGTATTTTTTATATTTGATTAATTGGGGCTGTTGTCCTAACGGCTTGGAAGTATTTAAATTTCCTACCAAACTTAAAACCCTTTTAATATTAGTTTTTGAAATTCTTAACTCCCCTTTAGCAAAGATCTTAATTTTCAAATTAAAAAAAGTATATTTTCTAGTTATTTGGGAGATTAATATTTTATAGCATAAGTATTAAAATATGTGTTATTCTATAGTTTGGGAAATTCTTCTCATTTCCCATTTAACCACCTCCACACCCACCCTTCCATTTTGTAATTTAAATTTTAAAAATTTCGGGCTTTTGGTGTATTCTTCTTACCAGCTAGTCAAATTTCAATGGTTTACCTCACCGATAAATGATTGGTAATTTCCATCCCTGGCCATTTCCCGTACCCCATTTTGAATTTTAAATTATCACTATTTTCTGGTTATTTGGGTTTAAAATTTAATATTTGATGAAATATATAAACTTTCTACTGTACGGTACTTAAGAAAGAATTTTTTCTTATTATTATTTTGAGAAAAATACATTTCGTGTTTGGCAATTGCTGCCACGCACTTGAAGAGAAGGAAGAGTACGGGTAATTTCAAAGTGAACACATTTGTATGGGGTTTTTGTTCACATGAACGATTTCTACCGCGCGGTTTGCCGATGTATGGAGTGAATCAACAACTACAAAAAATATTAGAAGCTCCAGTAACTTGCTAGTGTACACCTAAGAATACAACAAAAGAAAAAAAAATCAAAGACTGTTTGGGTTCACCCATTATAAACAGTGTGCGATTGACTGAGGGTGCATTTCACCTGTTATTTAATAATTTAAGGCAGCACACACCTTTGATATTGAGCATTGCCGCCACCACCAACCGCGGAGAAGACAAGGTTGTACATATTATCGACATAAATAAACTATCAGACACGTGCCATGCCTGACGGGCAAAAAGTTCCACTGGTTGAGAACCAAAAGTGGTACATAATATCAACATAAACTATCAAACACGTGCCATGCCTGACGGGCAAAAGGTTCCACTGTTTGAGAACCAAAAGTGGTACATAATATCAATATAAACAAACTATCAAACACGTTCCATGCCTGACGGTCAGAGAGTTCCACTGGTTTAGGACCAAAAGTGGTACATAATAACATAAACAAACTACCTAATTAGGTAAGACTGCCTAGCCTAGAACTGACTGAAGAGCCCCTTCCCCTTCTAAACGCACCGCAGACTATACGTGGTATAGCGGGCTAGTGAGTGGGAACATTCCCACCTTGAAATGCGGGTCTTAAGGACCACGCAGAAAACAAACATACATAAAAGGCCCTACAATATGGTAGCCTAACCATCCAGTCGTTAGAAATAACCTAAATCACGTCAGGCGAGAGTAGAAATTCCCCTCGGCTAGACACAAATACCTCCTAAGCCAGCTATCAGGCGACCGGGCCGCCTATTCTTCACGTAGACCAATAATAATATTGGTACCCTACATCTTGCTACGATCTGGTCGGTCCCGCGGCGACATCGTCAAGTCCAGAGGTGCTGAGGCACTGGTTCGGTAAATAGACGTCAGAGAGTCACGATGTCCGTGCAGGCGTAGAACAATGTGATCAAAGAACGAACAATCCTCCCCCGCGAGCCATGGAGTTTTGTAGCGGCTGACGAAGATCATCATGGGAATGTAAGGAGGAAGAAGCCATCCCTCTAGCTTGGGCCGGTGACGTCATCCACGCCCCCTAAGGGTCTGACAGACGGAGGAAACGCCCGCCTCCATCAGTTGATATTGTAGCATCAAAGAGTCAAGTGCAGTGTAAGTAGAACCACGAGGGCGGCGAGCCCATCCAATGGCGCCGTTCATGCACCCTAAAGTATCTGAGGCGAGGTATGTAACATATGGGAAATTATATTTTAAAGGACCAGCATAACTATATATAATTTTAGGAAACCATATTTATATTCTGTTTTGAGCAGAGAGTAAATTTGCTACAAGAACGGGTAGTTTGGGCTGAGTAGATTTGCCCGTTACAACTTGAAGAGTGATACGGGTGGATACAAGATCGTCCCTCTCCAAACCTCTCTAACATTCATCCTAAGATACAATCCAGCAATAGGTCTAACATAAAGTCCTCACTCATGTCTGCTACACTGGGGCACCATCATAAGTTTAAAGAAGAAATTTCTGGTACCATTCAAGCTACCCATCTCGGTTGGTTCCAGCATAATGAAACCATATTTTCATCATCTAAAATATCATTATTCACTTAGCTTCATACACACAAACACACACACACATCATATAAACCATCTTATACACAAACATAATCATTATAGATAAATAAATGACTTCATATATATAATGTATCAATATATATTTACCATTACACATCATACCAGCCATCCATCCATCCATCCACCCATCCATCCATATATATATGCATACCACCATATATAAAAACCAACATATATATATATACGTCAACACATGTACATATTAAGTAATATTCAAATATTTGTAAATAGCATCATATAAAATACAGTACACACTCTCATACATACAAAGCCACATACATCCACATGAATCTGCCATTAGGCATACATAGTATCACACATTCAAACCAACGTACGTACATAACATCATTCATACATACATTCATACATACATCATCCACACATATCAAACAAAAACACACATACCATCATACATATATATCACCATGCAAACAACCATACATAAAATATACTATTTTACATACAGTCCATTATGCATATAAATCATCATATTTCCATAAATTCATCTAATACATAAAGTTTATATAAATAGCTTGCACACAATACATACAATACATAAATCTATACATATATGGCACCATCCATGTTTAAATTCTTTTTCAAATGAATACAATGATATATATATATATATAACTACAAATGTACTTAAATATATAAACATATATAGGTAGAGAATATATATCATCCAAATGTGAATGGAAAGTACCATCACAGGACCAAGCATCAATGATTGAAACCATTCAAGTTAACAGCCATCCCCTGGCTGATTCCAATATGGTGGAAACATATCCAAGCGTACATAGATTCTAGTCAAGCTTGATACTAATACAGCATTTGTTCATCACCCCAACCCACCCATTATACCTATGCAGCCTTTGTTCCATCAATCATTGATCAGAACCGTACATAACACTTCCATTACATGAGCTTATACTTATTTGTTCAGAATCATGGATTACAACATTATGATGGCTCATTATCTGACAATTCTAAGTCATAGGTTTGCCAACCTCTTTCCCTACCGATGACGTCATACGCGTTACGAGGTGAGCTCATCCCAGTCAGACTATGTCCATACTTGAACACTTGATCATAGACATACATCATACGACATTTAACGAGTTCATGATTCCTCAAGCTAAGCTCTGCTTCATTAATATCCTTCCCGAGTCTAAACAGGACTCAGCTCGCCTAGAGAAAGGATGAGAGGCTTGAAGACAGGTATTGATATAGAATGAAACAATGAAATATATTTTCTTTCTTTATCGCAAAAAAAATAAATCTAGCATTGTAGCAAGCTTACTTTGTATTATTTAACAATGGTAAAGATTATTTATAAAATGATGCAATAGTATAGTCCGTCAAGACAACACTGCTAACTTTCAGGGTTAACTGAGTGTACCTCTAAACCTCATATTATTATTAGCACCGCGTCTTAATACCCTTTCGGGTTATACGCACTTACGCTAATGTGTAATGGTAGGGTGATTGTGAGATGAAATGGAGGACCTACAGTTTAACATGTGATCCGAACCACGGTGGAGGCCTGGCATTCCTCACATTCACAAGTTGTGATTAATACACGTCTTGTCAGAGGTGAAGGAAGGGTTTGGCAATCAGATAAATCTGTTCCAGAACCGAGGATTGAACCCTGGACCCTCAGCACAGAAGTCTGACACCTTACCCCTAGACCACCAGGTCACCCTAAACCTCATATACACCCTTCCAAACGCATCTGGAGTAATTGTTAAAGTAAATGTTTGGTTATTCAAATAAAAAAAGAGCACTTTGTAAATTGATTACATTGCCCACTAAAGATAAATCATACGTGGGCTAATCTAAGCAGATCCCAAAAAGCAACCGTATTCTAAAATAGTTAATGCGTTAAAGAAAGTACAGAGCTACCAATCATGACGTTATAACAAATCAAGCAAATTCAAAACACACAACTGAGATTCCTTTCAATAATTCGATTCTATTTACATGTGAATTCATAAATGAAGACGCTTCCTTGGAGGGAAAAAAAGAAAACTGCCCAAAGTATTTTTACATTTCATAAATTCTTTATTCAATATTCCCTGTGGTTTTCCCCTCCTAAAGAGGTGGGATTGATTTCCGATTAACGAAAAGTCGTATGAAAACGGTGGTCGGGATGGATGGCGGGGTTGTTGGAGAGGTGTGGGGGGGAGCCGGTTGCTAGACAGAATGAATTATACTCTAACACGCAAAGCGGATGAAGCGGAGAAGGGGCAGTAGAAGTTTCAGCTTTTTAACGAAAAAAAAAAATCCATCATCTCCCTCTTCTTTCTAATTCTGCTTCTCTCTTATTACTCCACTAATATTTAGGTCAGCACGTTAGCACTGCCAGCCCGAAAACAACACAAAGAAACGAGGCAAGAGAGAAAGAAGACTTTATTAGATAATGAAGACTCTCCCCCCCCACCCCCCTCCTTGCCACTAAGCCCTTCTACCCCGGGCTTTATTACCCTTTCTTTAAAAGTGGGATACTACAGGTCATCCCTCGGGTGTGTTCATTTTATTCTATTTAACTAGTATTTCTTGTTCTACGGTAGAAAAGCTATGTCTAGCCCAGCGTTTTTCAAAGTGTGTTCCTCGGAGCCTTTGAGCTCCCCACGACCCCTTCAGGGAAACCCTGAGACTTTAGAATATTTGTGGGATTGGAATTTGAAATACACTTCGATCGAAACAAAAAATTGCAACATAATGAATGCTGAAGAAGACAAGCGGTTCCAGCTGTCTCCTATTGGCCAGATATTCATGAGATTTGCAATTATGTCACTATTCTCACAGAAAAATTGTTTTGGATAAAATAAAATATAGGCTGTGTTTACCAAATTCGTTATGGTCATTAAATTGAAAAATTACACCTGCACACGAGAAATGAACATGGGACCTTTGACTTAGTACGCCAATACTCTAATCAGCGAGCTATCCAGGAATCCTCCCGAGTCGAAGGTGGCTGTGTTATTTGATAGCTCGAGATCTTAATTGATCATTCATATGTACCTGAAGATTTCCACACGTCCATCACAGAACCTGTCTTAATATATGAGTGAATAATAACCGTGATCACGCGATGACTCATGAATAACTAAGTGGTTAGAGCATTGGCGTACTAAGTCAAAGATTCCGGGTTCAATTCTCGTATTCACGTATCATTTTCATTTAAAAGAATTGGATTTTTAGATGCGGCTATAACCGTAACTAACAAATATAATAACTTGTATTTTTAATCCAACCAAATATTTTATTTATTTATCAATAAAATAGTGATTCAAATAAACCCATATTTACTAATTTCTCAAAGTTTTAAATTCTAGTTCGGTTAACATCAATAGATATGACCCAGTGAATTAAAATCTTTTTGAGGCCCCGTCATATTTTTTTAGGGGATTTAAGGTATCCAAAGGTTAAAAAGTTTTATAACCACTGATCCAACCCATTACATGGATGAAAACCTTGAAAAGTCACATCAGCAGTCAAAGTTAAATGTGAAACGCGGCCATTTCTAAATTATAATCGTGTTTTGGAAATACTATCTTTCTCCTGTAATTGTCTGTTTTTAATAAAGTACTCATCCTTCGTGTACAATTTTCCCACAAAAATACAAAACCTTAGAGCAGGGCCGGAACCATAATACCATTTCAAGAGTGGGGGGAGGGAGGGTACTTGGTGGCAGATAACTCCAACTGCTGGAGGGTATAAAAATTATAAGCAACAAACGCCTATGGAAGCTGTTTGTAGTGTTTTATTCTTCGTTACTTAGGACAGAAATTGAAACACTGTAAGTGCTATAAATTTTTCTATAATTTAGAAACTCATAGCGCCCTATCCTTCTAAGTGGTAATATTTTCACTGAGCACTTCTTAAATTAAGATGTGATTTAATGTAACCACATTCGCTATGAGGCCTATATTCAGTAAAAAACACTCTTAAGGTGGAATGGAAGAGGACGCGAGAAAAATCTAGTGTTTTTGTAGCTTTTATGGCAAAATAGTTTTTTTTGACAAAATAAATAAAATATTGCTTTAGTACAAACAAAGAATTTAATTTTCTTCACATGGTAACCTCAAATTTTCTTGAATATGTGTCAAGGGTGTTCTGGAATTTAGCGACAACTTTTCATTTAAAAAGTTTGTTTGATAATGCCACCATCCTAATGACAGATATTCAGGAACTGTTGATATCAACATGTGAAGAAAATTAAACTCTATGTTTGTACTGGAGCAATATTTGATTTATTTTGACCAAAAAAAGTGTTTCCATAGAAACTGCAAAACACTGGCCTTTTCTCGCGTTCCCTTCCGTCCCACCTTAAGTAGGTACAGCCTTAAGAGCGTTCGTGATAGCAGGCCCAACTCAACTCCCGGCTCGAGCGAGGTTTGGGAGGAAAAGGGAAAAGAAAAGACCGAGATATGCCAGAAATGTGTTCAGTGCATTCGTATTTGAATGATTACTCGACATTCTCCGCGGTGACGATGGGGGACAAAGCGACAAAGTTTCTTGTTAATAGCTACAGTATGTCCCTGTTATGACAGAATGAAGATTTGTCTACAATGACTATCTATGAAGCAATTATAAAATTGTAAAAAACGGCCCTTTCAATGCAGTTTTTATCCAAATATAATTTAAAATTTCAACAATGTTCAGCATTAGGAACTTCTATTAACTCCTTAACTCCATTGATGTTTAATCATAAATTATCCACGTGCAATATTGTTCGTGTAAATTTACGATTGCTAGCTGAGTGTATCACAGAGTTGAATGGCATGTAATGCACTCTCTTAATTTTAGTGCCTCGAGTCTAACACTAGAATTACGCGTTAGGCCATGCAACAAACTATGCAGGTATAGTAGTTAGAAGATGGAAAAAAATCTGTTTTCCAATCATCTATGACCAAAGTTTGTAGAAACTATGGAATAGGCATACTTCTATCATCTATATTCAAAGTTTGTAGAAACTATGGAATATCCGTAGACCCATAATCTAAATTCAAAATTTGTAGAAGCTATGGAATAGCCGTACTTCTATAATCTATATTCAAAGTTTGTAGAAACTATGGAATATCCGCAGACCCATAATCTAAATTCAAAATTTGTAGAAGCTATGGAATAGCCGTACTTCTATAAGCTATGTTCAAAGTCTTTGGAAACTATGGAATATCCGCAGACCCATAATCTAAATTCAAAGTTTGTAGAAGCTATGGAATAGCCGTACTTCTATAAGCTATGTTCAAAGTCTTTGGAAACTATGGAATATCCGTAGACCCATAATCTAAATTCAAAATTTGTAGAAGCTATGGAATAGCCGTACTTCTATAATTTATATTCAAAGTTTGTGGAAACTATGGAGCATTTGTATTTTTTGACATCCCTTCCCATACCAGCTGGAAGAACTGGGGATGTTTTTTCACTGGTAGCCAAGCCAATGTGGGTACATTTACTCTAAAACCTACCGTCTTCATTCCTAGCTCACTAACGTAACTAAATATGTACATCCCAGACGGGTATTAAGACGTAAAGCAAGAACAGATTAAGCCACAGCGCACAATCATTGGTGTTTGATCGCTGGGCTATCAGCTTAGAGTCAAACACACTAACCACACAGCCATACCAAGGTTACGATTGCGCTTTGGTAAAAAAAAAAAAGGAACACTTCAGATATGCGTGAAGGCAGACCCTCAACATTGGCTTCGACTATAGTGTCCGTTTTCGATTCCTCTTAGTAGCGTTCTTGTGTCTGTAAGTTACCGGAAATTGTCTTAAGGCCCCCGAACCGTTCTCGATATTAATTATTCAGCGCACTTCTATCGACTATGTGCCTCACTGACTGACAGGACAATCCAATTGCGTCGGCGGGTTTTCAGAGCTAAGATTGTTTTGAACTACATTTCAAGCCAGTACGAACAAGAGCTCAAATATTCATGGGACTCTGAGGAAGAAAAACCTAGAGATGATATATAAAAACCACAAGGGAAAGCGCACCAGTGGTTAGGTGGACTATTACGTGAACTCAGTCTGATCTGGCTTCTTGGTGACAGAGTTTGGGGTTCGAATCACGGCTTGGTGTACTGATTATTTTTTTTCTAGATAGTTTTTCACTCTCTCTCTCTAATCAAATGCAGGCACATATGCAATTCTGCGTGTTTTTTATACCTTATGATTATAAATATGGGAATAGCCTGGATAGTTAGTAAAACATGGTGAGCCGTGCCGATGGTCAAATGGTCTAAAGCCAGGTCCACATTAGTATGGTATATTGGTTAGTCATTTCTTCAAGTAGCTGGCTTGACTAGTCTACTTTCACAGACCCAGGGAATGCAGGTGTCTACACATAAGTGTTTTACCTTGGCCAGTATCAGTTGTGCCATCGTGAAAAGAGGGTGAACCTTTTTGGTGGTAGTTTTCCCTGTTACTAAAAAAAAATGTGTTTTCCCCTGGCCAGGACCAGTTGTGCCATCATGGAAAGAGGATGAGAGCCCTTTTGGTGGTAATGTTTCCTGTTGCTCAAGAAATGTTTGGCTTTAAAGTTGGTTTGAAAAATCTCGGAATGCGTCAAACCTTTAGTATTTATTTCACTGGAAATATTTTCAAGGGAATTCTGACGCATCTGATTGCTCTTATAACTAGGCTTTGTGATGTACCACAAGCACTCATGGTGGCGGTAAAGTTCTAACAAACCTAACAGTGTCCTCTTCATATCACCTTTTCAATGTTTGTTTCAATTTCACAAACTTTAACCAAGAAGAAGGGGGAGAACACGCAGAATTGATAAAAATATATAACATGAAAATACTCCTATAAAATGACACGTTCAATGTCTGAGTACTTAAGCAGCGTTTACATTGGTATAGTAAATGGTTTAGTAACTTGTGCTACTAACTTGCAACCCGTCTCGGTGGCGTAGTTGGCTAACACGCTAGTCGTGTTGAGCTCGACCGCCGAGAACGGGGAGATCAAGGTTCGAATCTCGGTCGGGTGAACTGGGGGTGGTTTTTCCTAAATGGTTTTCCACTCTCCTTCAACGCAAATGCGGGTTCACTTCCTATAAATCCAACCTTCCCAATTCCCAATCCATTAGCGTAATTAGTACTTAAGCGTATAACCCGAACGGGTAGTAAGACGCGGTGCTAAATATTATTATATATTATTATTACTAACTTGCAATGTAGCTACTAGCCAGGTGTAAGCCACATAGGAAAGTACTTGTCCCAGCAATGAGGACAGTAAAGTTAATAGCTTCCCAAGCTATTTACTTACCAATAATCTTCCCCCACCACCTGGATTCCTCACTGTCCCTTAATCTACCCCATGAAGTAGCCCAATATAAACACTTACTTGTCTGTATAGTCTAGCTAGTCGGACAGTGCACGTGACATTTTGTACGAATATATATTTTATTTAGAGATTTTTGTTTATCCTGCGTATTTTGTTTTATTATTCGTGTTTAAAGCTATGAAATTGTTGCTATGAAGTTAAGCGTGATTTCTAGCTTAATCAGAACTGGTTTTGTATCTCTAAAAGCTGTGTCAGACCTCTGGATTACAGCTTAGATCAAGCTAAGCAAGGTTTCAAATCTTTCAGCTGTCAAATTAAGACCAAAACCTTCTAGGACGAAATTGCTACTCCTCAATCATATTATTTATTGATTTCTTCAATCAAACATTCCGAAAGTTGTAAAAAAAAATTTTTTTTTAGACGATTTCTTTACAAAATGCCTTTTAAATTACAGGAAACACGATGACATAACTGGTGCTAGCAAGGTAAAAACCACTTTTGTGTAAAGACAACTACTTGCCCTGAGTCTGGGAAAGTAGATTAGTCAGGTCAGCTAGTTGTAAAAGTAACTAACCCGTTTACTATACCAATGTAAACGCGGCTTAAGACTATACTGGCAAGCAAGTGTTTACATTAGGCTAGTTGAAAGATTAGTTTAGTTACAGTGAGGAATGTTAGTGATGAAGGAAGGTTAGTGGTAAGTAAATACCCAGGGAGGCTACTCATCTTTCTGTCATCACTTCTGGTACAAGTACTTTTCCATGTAGCTTACATTGGGCTAACAGCTGTCTTACAAGTTAGTGGTACAAGTAACTAACCCATTTACTATACAAATGTAAGCGTGGCTTAAGGAATCACTACAGCAATATACTGGACTGGTGGTGACGAGGAGATGGGGGTTTGAATCCTGGTCAGGTGTACAAAATATTGATTTTACTGAATGATTTTTCATTCTCCCTCCAAGCCAAATGCGTGTATACTTCCTCTGAAATTCCACCTCCTTAAGCCCTAATAAATTATCGTAATTGGGTTCACATGTGTAAGACACGACGACTAAAACTAAAACAGAATCAAGATATGTGGTGGGTGTGGGAACATAACGATCTTCAATTCATTTCAAAAGCCAAATGAATTGTGTAGTAAATTATTAATTGTATAAAACTGACTTATATTTAATTTCAATGAGCACTTAGTCTCATTATAGCCCACATTATAGGGTCTGAAACTAATTATATAGTTCATTGTTCGAGAAATTTTAATTTTTAGATGTATCTTCAATCCAACCAAACGTAACTACCTTTTAAAGACCTGATTTATATACTCTTAGATAAAATATGAAGCCTAGATAAATTAAGCGCGTGTGTAACAGAAATAATTTCTAAGGAGGGACCCATTATAATTTCACTTATAGATCTCCCCAGATTGGAAAACCACCCTGCAAATCATTCCATCCGTTTTTTATACTCAGTATCCCAGATTCGATTCTTGGCATGACCTAAAAATATATCATGGGGAATTTGTGGATTCCCCTTTCACAGTGATGAATTGAATTGGGGATTGAGAGTAAGTATTTTCAATAATTAAGTTAATTTGTAAGTCGTGCGCTGATATAATTAGTTTATTTAGTAAGTGTTTGCTATACATCCGCCAAAAAACCTTCCTAGGCCAACAAGTCTACAAAATAAACAATTTGATATTAAAAAGGCAAACGTTATTTCAGCCGACACCAGACCTAATGAAGTAAAAAAAATAATTTAAGAAATAATATCAATATTCACATAGTGTAACCAGCATCGGAGATCACGTGGTCTAACTACAGGTCTACAAACCACGGACCGCCACGATTATATCCGGACAACCACAATATTATTTTATCCAGCCTTCAACAAAATTATTCTATCCAGCCTGCCAAAATTTTATTCTAACCAGCGCACCACAAGATTTTATGCAGTCCGCCACAATATTATTCTATCTAGCCCACCAAAAGTTCTAGCTGGCCCGCAAAAAGATTATATCCAGCCCACCAAAAGAGTATATCAGTCCCACCTCAAGATTCTATCAAAAAACAAATTTATTGTTTCCCTTCATTATTTCATAACCATGAAATAAAGTTTACATGTACAGTAGGGTGGAACGAAAATGGCTGAAAAACAAAAAATCACTTTTTTTTTTTGCAATATTGCGGAAAAGCTGTCTATTCATCTAATCAATAAGAATGAAAAAACTGGATGGTATAGAACTATATCTTCCACTGGCCCACAGGCCTTGAATATTGTACCAGGTAGAACATCCATGCAACTCTTACCTTATTTCATTTTAAAACATTTAAATAGCTGTTTTACTAACGAAATAACCCAGAGCTCACCACGTAGAGGTGGTTGCATAACAAGCTTGACCTCTTTGCACCCCACCTCCACCCTTGCCAATCCAAAGGCCATTTATTTAGTGGTTACATATTGTGCCTTTGTGTTGAATTTTGGCGTTATTTTAAGGGACTCTCACCTGGCACGAATGAAGCAATCTCTAGAATCGTGGCAACAAATTGCTGAAGAAGCTTCTGATACTAGTTTAACACATCTTTCAACCGCTTGGGTATGGCAAGGAAATTTGGGAAATTCTATATTAAACGTGTCTTCTTTCAAAAGTTCAGAACTAACCATAGCGGCAAAATTTCCATCGGAATAGTGGAATATCAGTGGTGATTCGGTTATCTCACAATCTTGCCATGATATCAAATCTATGTAGTCTTTGGCCTCAATTTTAAAGGTGGGATCCGAAGAAACCTGATTTTGGTAGTTAATATTGGTTTGGATCTAGCTTTCAAAATTCTCCTTACTGCAAGCTCTCTGATATGTTTTCGATCATCACATAACATTGTCAGTAGAATATTTTAAGGATGCCCCAAGTATCCATTTCGCTGAATCACAGGGTCGAGGATACGTTTTAGTTTATCGGTGAAATACCGGGACAATCAAACTAATTCCATTAAGTTCTGAACACCGTACTTGAAGGATGGGTTGCATTTAATTCTGAACCAAACTTGGGTATCCCCTTTCACCACATATTCAACTGATATTTTGAGATTTTCAGATGGAGATTTTGTGCCAATATATAAACGAAGCACTCGATTGGTTGCTATCGACGATCTAGACTGACAAACTTTTCCAGGATATCTTTATGCTAATCTTTCACTGCAATTACCAGTAATTATGGCATGACATATTTCCAACATATACTTCTAATCTGTAATTAAATATGTTTCATCAACTTCAGGTAGGTCTACTTTAATCGGAATGAAGTTCTCTGTCATTTAAATCTTCTCACAGTTGGCCAGATTTTTACCAATATGTCCTGAAAATCACCATGGTCCTGTTGTTGGCCTATCTAGATGCTCAAATAGATATCGCAGTGGAATTTCATTTCCGTGTTGTTGGCAAATAATCCATTGTAGTGGTCTTCCACAATATTCTTCAAGTAACCTTATAGCTCCGCCTTGATGACCAGTATTGATAGATGTTCCATCACATCCAATAGCAATAACATGTGTCGTATCGAATGCATGACTCTAAGTAATGTGTAATACTTAATTTGATATTTGCAGTAGACCCAGAGCAAGGCGAGACATGTTCGATGTATTTTGCCCCTGGTTCTTGAACTAGAACGTAATGTTCTTCTGTAACAATTTTTCTGTGTGATCTGGAAACCCTAGCTTCTGAAATTAGAGATTTGTCCTTACGACCATGGTAAATAGTCCGTATAGGGATGAAGCATTTGCTTTTTTTTTCTTGAAAATATGTTTTCGAAATTTCTCTTGTTGTCTTCTAATTTTCATTCTGTCCATTACGCTTGTAATATCAGATTGTGAAACTTTTCCAATGTCTTCTAATACAGCATTTGGAATTATGTCCACGTTCCTATCGGACACACCCGTTCTTTCACATGCTAAAGCAAGGGAAGGTAATTAAGATCTCATTTAGGTCAACTTCTTTCTTTTTAATGTCGAAAGTTCACAGATTTCAGGAGTTATCGAGGATTCACCACTTTCCTCCTTACTGCTTGTTCCTTCATTTCCTGAAATCTTATTAACTTCTGTTTTGTCTCCTTTATTATGATTAATGAGCCTAACGCTTCTTTCTCATTACTGTTCTCTTTCTGTGGGATTTTGTCCGTTGCCTCAAGATCAATGTGGCCAATCACCTTTTTTTCCAGTCTGTTTGTCAGTGAGAAATAAATGCTCTTTTTTAGGTACCTTGAGGGACTTTTCACAACAACATTCTAATAAATCCCTGCATTTGCACGCTGAAATATCAAATAATCTCTTTCTTGCATATTCTTGAAATAATTTTAATTCATATCGAGTGTCTTTTTTCCGGTCTTTTGCAAGTTTTAGGACAGTTTTATATTTCTATTAAAATATAACGCAGGGATTGAAGCTTTATTCCATAACTTATTTAACTATGAAGAGATTATTTCACCTATTTTGCGTACTGTTTTCATTTCCTTATCACGTTTCAAATATAGACAATGTTTCATTATAACTTCATAAGTAGGTAGAATTATGTGACTTATTTCTTTATGAGCACCAAAAACAATACATTTTGCACGTTACCTAGACGGATTGGGGCACCACAAGAAATCGTTTTACACATTTCAAATTTTAATATACTTGTATCAAAAAGCAACTTTTCCACACTATTACGATTTGAATTTTAAAAAGTATGTTTTTCATTCCACCCTAATGTACATTTCCTGTCCACTTACGTGCTTCCCCCCATGACACCAAATAATTGCTAGAAAAAAAAGCTACAGAATATAACCTGGAGTGGAATTAACTGCAGAGCATAGCAATTGATGTGGAAAGAACATGCCTGAGGTTAAGAAGAAGGGCTCGTTTGAGAAAATCACAAAAGTTTGTAAAGTTGGCGTATTCTCAAAGCCTATGTTGCTGCATTGCATTATCCATCAATAATCAGTGAGTGGATAATATGTGGATATGTTGATTCCACGGGCTTAATCCACTCTAGCTTAGTGGTTTTCTGAAATAAAGTGATTCTTAGTTTCTTGACTGGCCTTATACAACAGTTCGATGTCTCAGTTGTAGAAAAGCTATCACGGTTATTCCAACTCGGAAACAACATCGATTCATTTCTAACAAAGAAAAATTATCCTCAATCAGTTTTAACAAACATTGACAGGCCTTGGAAATTGGTATTTTTGCAGATGTGACCGGTCATGTGAATCAATTGAATCTGAAGTTGTAAGGTGAAACAAGTTTGTTTTGTGATCTATTTTCACATGTTAAGACATTCAGGTAAAAAGTGAGGCTAAATAAAGGACAGGTGAATATTCATAGATTGGTTTATTTCTCATGTTGTGAAAAATTTTCTGAAGAACGTGAAGGAGAATTTACTTCTTTATTTGCATTATAATTCATTATCGACTTGCAAAAATCATTTTGGAAATGACTTTCTGAAAATAAAAAATAGAAACGTATAAAATAAGGCTGTTTCAAAAATCCATTTGACTGCAATGTTGTAACAGTCCCAAGTAAGTTTCAAATGGAACTATTGAACTCTAATCGGATGACATGCTGAAAGACAAGTATTAAGAAGGAAATATGATCCATTTTTACGACTGTTTGCAGCCTGAGCAGTTTCTGAATCTTAAGCGATTTGTTTGTAGATTTGAGCCAGTTTTCGGTATAACATACCTTTGTGAAAAGATATTCTCATGAATGAAGTATGAGGTATTTCAACTATAACTATCAAGCAAATTTATCTGATGAGCATTTGAATAATAATTGGCACCTCAAGCTTGAAACCTCAGCCAAGCAATATTGTGAAATTAAAAAATGAGTTCCACCATTCCCATTGATTCCGATGATTTGTTAGTTACGAATGAAATCTCCGATTGTTAACCCAGAGTAAATGTGAGTATTTGTTTCTTGAAAGTAGGTATGCCCTACTGCCTTTCTTTATATATTGTTACATTTCTCTAAGGCTTTGAATCATATGATATGCTGATTGCCTCAAAAATATAGTTTTTAATTAATTTATAAACAGATTTTTTTCCTTTGGCCCACCAAAATGTGTAAAATATAATATGTGGCCTAGGTAAACAATAAGTTGAATGAAGAACCCTGCTGCTCTAACGCGTCCCCTCACAATAGACTGGACAACTGGTGACGGAATAAGATAGAGCTTCAAATCTCGGTCAGGTATACTGATGGGGAGACTTCTTAAATAGTTGATCTTTCTCACTCAACGCAAAGACGTGAACAGTTTATCCAAAATTTCACCCCTGTTATCCCTACCCAAATAGCGGGACTGTATAGCTCATTCAGCGATAAAAAAAAGTAGTGCACAATTTTAACAAGCGTATTTTATATAATAAATTGTATATATTGATTCAATGATTTCAAATCATTACAGTTTATGAGCTATAAGTTTTCAAACTTTGTTATTTTATTCTTTTTGCGTACCAATGTTAGAGTAAAATAATTAATTAAAGTATGGGGATTAAATTTAGTATAATAAGACATTCACAGTGAAATATGAATTAGTATAATTATAATCAATGGTAATAATAATAATAATAATAATAATAATAATATTAGCTACTTCGGTGTCCTCGTGTTATAACGCTCTACTCTCGCAGTAGATTAGACTCTCGATGGCGGGGAGATCAAGGTTAGAATCTAGGTTGGGTGTACTATGGTGGTTTTTACAAAATAGTTTTACCATCTCCCTCCACGCAAATGTGGGTGCACTTCCTTTAAATATAACATTTATAATCCCTATAACCGTTAGCGTAATTAGTATATAAGCGTATAAACTGAACGGGTTGTGGAACGCAGTATTAAACAAAATTAATACTGGAAATATCTTTAATATTATATATATTTCATTGTGTACACATCAAATTATTGTCTAGTTGTTCTAAATTTCAGCCCCATAGATGATATACCTTACCTAACATTGGTAAAATAATATTAATATTAATAACCTAACCTGAATTAGCCTAGCATCCAATACGGGCCCATTCAAGTTTTCAGACTACGTCTTCGACAATAATGTTGACGAGGATGGGAATTTTACACCTGAAATATGGGCTGGTAGCGGAAAATAACGTCCCGTATGTGGTTCTACAAGAAATTAATAATCATTTATATTTATATCAAGTTCCAATTTGTATTCTGTAATAGCTCTATTTTCCTCTAAAAATGGAGTGTGACTTTGATGGATGGAACCGTCTATATCAGTAGTTCTTAGCCTGGGGGTATTTATATCAGCACACGACTTACGAGCTAACTTAAATCTAGAACAAACATAACATCCAGCCCCTGGCTATTAATTCATCACTATGTTAGATTATCAAACGGAACTATAAATAGCTACGTGATGCATGACATGAATCTAAGCTTGCAGTGAACGAAATCTTTAAATCCATCCCTGAACCACTAAACAAAATGACGAATATGGTTGGTTTAAGATCGAATCCTGAAACACCTCAAGATGATGAGAGGAAGGTGGATACCAAGACTACAAGAATGCCCAAGAAATATATGTTGGATGTATAATTTTACATACCATGTGCTCGTTCTGATAAAATAACCTATGGCATACGTTATGATGGACGCATATTCATGCTGGGAGATACTCGTATCCTGTTTGCTGAAGGTGGCGGGACTGTTCTTCTGAATATTATCATGGTTCCTTACACTCGAGTACTATTGGAATCAGGGGCACCAACATCGGGGAGGCAAGGTGATTTTTGCCTATACACAAATCTCCTAGGTGAGACATAGTGTCATTCCCCACCCCCCACCATTCAAAAAAAAACAACTCTCCATGTCTGCATTTTATTCATGTGTGCAACAATTTGTTGACAAATGTTTTACAAAATGCAAGTGTTTTTTGATTTTTAATAATAATTTGCATTTTAATCAGTTCAGGGAATCTTCCTTATGAGAACCCTAACACCTGGAAGTTGGCTGGCTCACATAGATAGCTGAAGTGTATGTTCGCGAGCAGCTCGATCTAGAAGCGCCAGAAATCGAACTATAAGCTATATCATGATATCAACACAGCAGTCGATACTCGATAGTATTAGTTTAACAACCACCCCGAGCGCTGAAGTCACTGTTCAAATTCCCACTATGAGAGTTTCCGATTTATTCCACCTTCTATTTATGTTGTGCAGTTTCCGATTCAGTCAGTTTTACGTTCAGTCGTTGTTGTGTCACGATTAATAGCGTAAATAGATTATTAGTACGTTTATTTATAATTCGTTTACTATACATCGCGAATTCCCTAAACAATGGACAAATCTGTGATTAGAAGTTAAGATCAAGGGGGTGGAGGAGAGTCCACAGTCCAAAAACCACCCCAGTTACCAGTTAATCATGCCCCCTGCCCCCTGCCCCCTCCCCAACAAAAGATTATCTGAAGTCTGTGTTATGTTTGGAATTACTCATTATAAAGGAGCCTATGCATAACACTGATAAGGATCTTGAAAGCTACAAGGTTGTGCTTGAAGCTCTAAGCTCATGAGGTGAAGAAAACATCGAATTCTAACGTTTACCTTTTGGAGAAGATTTTCAAACGTAAAGGAGATAAGTGGCTTGGGTTTGACTCTTCACATAGTTCATGGATCGAAGTAGCAATTTTTTTTTTTTAGATAAATCTTGTATTATTTTACTCGTCTTAATAAGTTCTTCTTCTGAATCAGTGATAATTCCTACCAAGGATTGAGTTGCTCCCAGCCCCTTTCTCTGACCCATCCTCAACACATATTGAGGAGACTCCTAGGAGTAGGGGTAATCATTATTTACATGTCCTAGGGCTGGGTAACCTTTGTTAGAGGAAGAATAAATTAGTTTTAAAAGTGGCAGCCAATGTAGACAAGTCCTCAGGGGTGGGGTAGCTATTTAGGAGAAATCTTTAACTCTGCAAATTCTTACATCCCTGTTTTATATCCCTCTCCCACTGTCGGCATATTTCCTTTGTCGCAGAAAGGAACTTCCTCAACGTGACATTCTAATTTCTTCATACTAAACCCTTTTAATCATTAACACAATGGTTGAAGGATCTTACATTAATGGGCAATGGGAAAGAGTTTTAATACTATTAAATGGAAGAGGTAAAATCTTTTCACTAATGTTGCAGGATTTTAAACCTTTTGGGAGCCCTAGACTGCACATAGGAGCCACGTGACAAAGCCTGCCGATACGTACGAGATTAAAGCACTCTACATCGTTACATTGCTCAGGTGCCTGTGAGTGTGAGACAAGGAGCACAGTAGAAACATTTACCCCGTAGAGGGACGTCGCTTGACGGTAGATGTTACCGGAAACACAAGGGAGAGAGTGCGAGTAAGGGTTGATATTGTTGATATTTTAATAGAAAAAACATGTTTGTCCAAAATAAGTTAAATGTTTCTATAGTAGATAGATTTAGTTTATTTTTCTACAGATGGTATTATGTTATTACGGTTGTGGTTTAATTTGTGATAGTTGGTAATTATAGCCCCGTGATCGAGCGCCAATTATTATGATATTTTACTAGAATAAATACAACTGTTAATGTTGCACACGATTTATTGAAGTGATTTTATCTTCTTATACAATTTTACTTGAAATACAGGTTATTTATGAAATACAGGTTATTTTCTGTATATAAGTTAGTAGTACTGTCGTGATATTACACGTACTCTAGGTTTATGTCGCCGGCACTCTCTGTGTGTTCATACGCACACAGAGCTTATATATGACATACCCCTTGCCCCTTGAACCTCTCGTGACCCGTGTCAAAACCAACAAATCAAAAGCGTCCCTGCGACAGGTGTCTTGAAGGCTAGCTTCCTATTGGGTATAGGGAACTGGCGTCTCTTGCTTGTTTGGTAAATACTATGGAGTTAGATTTTGAAATAAAAAATAAGTTTTAATGGTGCAATCCTTCTACGTTATTTCTGAAAAGCGCGTGATTCTCCATGGATGAAGTCTTAAAAGGATAATTTATATACAATTTATTGAAGAAAAATACCTTCATCCATGATTTTTTTAAATATATGAGAACGGTCCAAATCAATATCGTTACAATAGTAATGCCAGACATTCTCGATTAATTGTCATGAGCAGGGCTCAGATTTTGTTGACCTAAAGATTGTAGAAAAAAAATAGCCAATATGATTACATTAGAAATTCTAGAAAAAATATTTTTTTACAAGAAATTACCTAAAACTGTAAGGAAAAAACTCTGGAAGAATGTATATGAATAGATCCAACAAGCACTTCACAAATTGAAACTAAAATAGATTTTTAGGGCAATGAAAAACCTTTAACAAATATACTTTTATCTTTCACGAAACATAAACAATGATTCACAAATACCTTCTTTATAACAAATAGCTACCCATTTCAATGGAAATATTTCCAGCTTAGTTTCAGTACTTCACCAGGAATGTGGTTTTTCCTACTACCAAAGTAAAGAGTTCATCCAAAACCCACATCTTGTCAGTCCAGTGAGGGGAAACACATTATGTTTGAGTACTCATAAATTTACAGATTAAAAGCAACCTAAAAATCTGAAATAACAAAAAATGACTAAAAATCGAACTAAAAATTTATGTTTCCTCAACCAAGTGATCATGATCAGAACTTTTGTTCACATGTGCATTGTCTGTGAAGAAACAAATAAAATATGGTATGTCATCAAAGTCCAGGCCCTGGTCATAAGTAAGTATAATGACATTTGATGATCAAACTTTTAAATAAAAATAAAATAATTATTTGTCCAAAAAAGTATTTTTGATATAAAAACTACATAATCCTTAACTCACACTCCCTTATCTCCCCCAGTAAAATAGGTCACGCCTCACGACCGCCTTATTTAATCCCTTAGCAGTTTATTGGAAGAGAATGAGTATAAAATATGATGCAGATGGTGTTGTCGATTGTGTGAATCACACGCGCGCACACACTAGTTTGTTGGCTAATAAATATTTATTGAATGTCTGACCGTAATCAATTACACATTCAACTTTCGCTCCATTGTGTTGGCAGCTATTGTAGCCCATGTGGGCAGACCCCGTCGGAACGGGTGAGTTGGTGCACGGTTACTGTGCTGGACGACCCAGGAGGTCACAAGGACTACATAGAGGCCTCTGCCCCTCTCTGATGACAGATACTGGTGCACGGTTACTGTGCTGGACGACTCAGGAGGTCACAAGGACTACATGGAGGCCTCCCCCCCTCTCTGATGGCAGATACTGGTGCACGGTTACTGTGCTGGACGACTCAGGAGGTCACAAGGACTACATGGAGGCCTCCCCCCCTCTCTGATGGCAGATACTGGTGCACGGTTACTGTGCTGGACGACTCAGGAGGTCACAAGGACTACATGGAGGCCTCCCCCCCTCTCTGATGGCAGATACTGGTGCACGGTTACTGTGCTGGACGACTCAGGAGGTCACAAGGACTACATGGAGGCCTCCCCCCCTCTCTGATGGCAGATACTGGTGCACGGTTACTGTGCTGGACGACTCAGGAGGTCACAAGGACTACATGGAGGCCTCCCCCCCTCTCTGATGGCAGATACTGGTGCACGGTTACTGTGCTGGACGACTCAGGAGGTCACAAGGACTACATGGAGGCCTCCCCCCCTCTCTGATGGCAGATACTGGTGCACGGTTACTGTGCTGGACGACTCAGGAGGTCACAAGGACTACATGGAGGCCTCCCCCCCTCTCTGATGGCAGATACTGGTGCACGGTTACTGTGCTGGACGACTCAGGAGGTCACAAGGACTACATGGAGGCCTCCCCCCCTCTCTGATGGCAGATACTGGTGCACGGTTACTGTGCTGGACGACTCAGGAGGTCACAAGCACTACATGGAGGCCTCCCCCCCTCTCTGATGGCAGATACTGATGCTGTCCCTCTTCCTTGTCCTGTTTCATTAGAATGGCTGAATCTTGCAAGAGAATGTATTTAGATTTTTATTTTTTGCTAATCAAAGATAATGCTGATAAGCTCTTAGTGGCATTTTATAAAAAAATCCTTTATAAATTAAGAGAAAAAGTCTTCATCAATTTCCAGGACACCTTTAAGAGATATTTAAGAACTGTTGAGGTCATCATGTGAAGAAAATCAAAGTCTATATTTGTATTGAAGCAATATTGTTTTTTTCACCAAAAATAATATTTTTCTATAAAAACTGCAAACTGCGGTAAGTTAACGGATAGACGTATAACACGAGGATACATGCATACAATAGACGGCCGAAGCTGTGGTCGAGCGCTCTAAGGACATACACTGACGGATGGGACATGGACACGAATACAAGCCGGCTCCACCTGCAGGTGCTTTTGACATCTTATTTACAAGCTGCCTTCCTCTTCACTGAATTATGTAATTAATAACTCCTGTTTTGGATTTAGTAATGTTTGTATTATATGTTTAGGGTGTGGTAATAACGTGCACTCTCTGAAATGATTGATTATACCAGCAGACGACTTACAAACTATCTTAATTTTAGAACAGAGTCTCCCGAACGTCAATACCTGAATGTGGAAGAGCTAGCTCCTATTTTCAGCAATGAAACATTTTTCGACCAAGCTGGTAATTGAACACCATATCGTTGAGTTAAGCCGATAAAGGCGCCACATACTTAACTACGGTCTTGGACCCTACTGCTAAAATACACCAAATAGACTATGAAGGTCTGAATGTGTGCTGTGATCAGCATTTCATCAAGCCGGGAATATATAACACCATGGCTCATGCATCACTTCTTGAGCATACATAACATCTTGTCTCATGCATCACTTCTTGAACATACACAACCCCATGTATCCTGCATCACTTCTTGAGCATACACAAGATCATGTCTTATGGATCACTTCTTGAACATACACAACATCTTGTATCATGCATCACTTCTTGAGCATGAAAACACCTTGTCTCATGCATCACTTCTTGAGCATGGACAACACCATGTCTCATGCACCACTTCTTGAACATGCACAACACCTTGTATCATCATGCATCACTTCTTGAGAATACACAACACCTTGTATCATGCATCACTTCTTGAACATACACAGCAACATGTATCATGCATCACTTCTTGAACATACACAGCAACATGTATCATGCATCACTTCTTGAACATACACAACACCATGTCTAGTGCCCCACTTCTTGATCATACACAACACCATGTCTCATGAATCACTTCTTGAACATACAACACCAAGTATCGTGCATCACTTCTTGAACATGCACAACACCATATCTCATGCATCACTTCTTGAACATACACAACACCATGTCTAATTCCTCACTTCTTGAACACATAGAACCCCTTGTCTTATGCATCACTCCTTGAACATACACATCACCCTGTCTCATGCATCACTTCCTGAACATACACAACACATTATTCCATCCATCAATTCATCATTGTGAAAGAGGATTCTCAAATCTCAGTTATAATTTACTACCCGCCTCGGTGGCGTAGTTATCTAACGTGCTGGTTTCGTGTTGAGCCAGACGGCCGAGGACGGGGAGATCGAGGTTCGAATCTCGTTCGGGTGAACTGGTGTGGTTCTCCCAAAATTGTTTTCCACTCTCCTTCCATACAAATGCGGGTTCACTTCCTCTATATTAAACCTTCCCAATTCGTAACCTATTAGTACTTAAGCGTATAACCTGAACGTGTAGTAAGACACGGAGCTGAATAAAACAGAATAAATAAATATATAATATATTTTTCGGTCATCTCTGGAATCTAGTCCTCCACTCAATAGATAAACACATGATACTGGCTAACCTAAAGTAGCGTAACAAGTTTGCTTTTAAAATATATAGCTCTCCCAAAAATTAAGGTAAAATGTATAAACATGTTCCTAAAGAATAAAATAGTTTAAGTTTTTAGTTTTACAATTTAAAATAGATTGAAAAAAGGTAAAACAAGATAATTTCATTTAAATTCTGTGAGAAATTTTGTGGTTCTGAGATTAGAGTAAATGGTTATAGCTTATTAATATAGAATATACTTTTCTTAAATAAATAATATAATTGTTAACAGGATCAAAGCAGAGCGTTCCAGGGTAATTAATGAGGGTTGTTTTAGTGGTTTGGAAGCTTAAAGATTGCCATTACCGTCAGGAATACAGATGAGAGGACATTTTCTTTCGAGTACGCGTATTCAAGGTGGGGGTGTAGGGGACACGAACTAACGTAAGTGTTTTTACCATTTTTATATTAATACATTTACTTGGTCAAATGAATCAAATATTTCTTCATTAGAAACATAGTCTAATTCTCTTCACACGGTGAAATCAACATTTGTTGAATATCTGTCAAGGGTGTCGTGGAATTTAATGACAACTTCTTTTTGTTTAAAAAGTTTATCATCTAATGACGCTATTCTCATGACAGATATTCAACAATTACTGTTGATATCAACATGTGAAGAAAAGTAAACTGTATTTTATTCCAGGATTGTGGTTTCGAAGTCGGAGGTTGTGTCGGGGTTGGAGTCGCTAAAATTTTACCTACTCCGACTTCAAAATAAAAACTTATGATATTGTAATAATATATGATAGATATAAAATTTTAATTTTAGGATTTTTTAAAAGTAATATTTGTAATTTTGATTGATACATTTATTCAAATATACATTCTCAATGCCAAAGAAGCTCTTTCCATGAAGTAATATGTATCAAAGCATTTTACCGCAGTCAATTTGTTATTACTAGTTAATATACTTAGCCATTTATGAAGGAGTCGAAGGTTTGACGTACCGACTCCAAAGTCCTCGTTTCTATTAGAGCAGTATTTGATTAATTTTGGTCAGTAAAATGTTTTGCTCTAAAAACATCATTGACCTTCCCTCACGGCCCCTACATCACCATCTTAAATGACCTGTCCTTCCCTCACGTCCCCTACACCACCATCTTAAATGAACTTTCCTTCCCTCACGTCCCCTACATCCCCACCTTAAATGAACTGTCCTTCCCTCATGTCCCCCTACATCCCCACCTTAAATGAACTGTCCTTCCCTCACGTGCCCTACACCATCACCTTAAATGAACTGTCCTTCCCTCACGTTCCCTACATCCCCACCTTAAATGAACTTTCCTTCCCTCACGTCCCCTACATCCCCACCTTAAATGAACTGTCCTTCCCTCACGTGCCCTACACCACCACCTTAAATGAACTGTCCTTCCCTCACGTCCCCTACATCCCCACCTTAAATGAACTGTCCTTCCCTCACGTCCCCTACACCATCACCTTAAATGAACTGTCCTTCCCGCACGTCCCCTACACCATCACCTTAAATGAATTGTCCTTCCCTCACGTCCCCTACACCATCACCTTAAATGAACTGTCCTTCCCGCACGTCCCCTACACCACCACCTTAAATGAACTGTCCTTCCCGCACGTCCCTTACACCATCACCTTAAATGAACTGACCTTCCCTCTTGTCCTCTACATCACCACCTTAAATGAATTGTCCTTCCCTCACGTCCCCTACACCATCACCTTAAATGAACTGTCCTTCCCGCACGTCCCCTACACCATCACCTTAAATGAACTGTCCTTCCCTCACGTCCTCTACACCACCACCTTAAATGAACTGTCCTTCCTTCACGTCCTCTACACCACCACCGTAAATGAACTGTCCCTCCTCCCCTGATAAAGACCTTGAAGGAATCTCGTCCTTCAACAAAACATCCCACACAGTAATGTCACATCCTAAACTGGTTTTGTAAAAAGGTTACTAATAAAGACATGTTAAAGTGCGATTGTCAAGTGCAAATAGTAATAAGATTCAGGCATGATTACCACATTTATTTGCTCTCAGGTGTGGGAAAACTTGTTTTTCTGGGAATAAAAATAAATTAATTGAAATTGCGATAGTTAAAATGAAAAAATAAAATACTGATGGTTACTGAAACTGCTATTGATACAAGTGTTCACCTGTATATCTATGTTGTGGACTATTAACATGATATAAATCGACTATTGACAAATACCATCACTGCCATCAGATTAGCTTTCACCTGTATATTTATGATAAGAATGACTACGAGCTTTGGATTCATAATTCCTGATATCTTAGAATTAAATGTTCACTACGGGATCTATCATACATCAAGAAGATAGAATCGGTAATAATTTTGAAAAAGTTTTGTGGGTTAGTCCTTTCTTGGTTAGTTTTCAGTAAATAATGTCTGTTGCATCTCTGAAGTCTAGCCCTACCAGTGTATCACGATTTAAATATAGTTAGCCTAGTCCCGAATGTTTTTATTATAAGATACACAATAAACTGAGAAATTTTTTATTATTATTATTATTACTATTATTATAACTATTATTAGCAACACGCCTTACTACACGTTCGGGCTATACGCACGCTAATGTGTAATGATAGGGTGATTGTGAGATGAAATGGAAGAACTACAGTTTAACGTGGGATCCGAACCACGGTGGAGGCCTGGCATTCCTCACATTCACAAGTTATGATTAATACACATCTTGTCAGAGGTGAAGGAAGGGTTTGGCAATCAGATAAATCTCTGCCGGAACCGAGAATTGAACCCCAGACCCCAAGCAGAGAAGTCCGACACCTTACCACTAGACCGCTAGGTCACAAGGAATTTATTAAGAGATCCAATATCGATATCATTTTCGTGATCTTACTTTTGCGTATAATTTCTTTGCTGCTTGGCCGGGATTAGCCCTGGAATATCCAAGTGGAGGACAATCGAATCAATCATGTCACGTGAATTTAACTTAATCGGAATTGTGTTTATACAATGTAATAATCTAATAAATATATGTTTGTGTAATTTAAATATGCTGTATGAGACAATCATACAAATCAATGAAGTTGATCTTCGTTATTTAGAAAGCAGTAAGCTAACTAACTAAGCTAACTTGTTTTGTTATTTATTGTTTTATTTAAGTCTCAGTGGCGAAGCAGTGAATAAATTCGGATAAGTTTTAAATAGTAACCCTTCAGATGGTTAAATCATAGAGGAAGGATCCTTAAAATCTGATATAATATCATATGACTCAAATGATGTGCGACGTTTTTCTCTAAAAATGTCCTTATAAAATTGCACTCGCATTTTATGCGCAGCCCATTTACCATTTATTTTTCATGTAAAACACCTTCAAAATTGCACCTGCATTTGTGTGGAAGAAGATAGTAAAAACTTTTATTAAAAACTACCCTGAGTAGGCCTACATCAAACCAGGATTCGAACCCTGACCTCCTCGTCATAGGCAGTCAAGACTATTGCGAGATTGACGTCTTAGACCATGAGGCCACCGAAAAAGGTGATTATAGTACTAAAGCATCAATATATCTGGTTTAATGCAGACACGACGTTAGTAACACACTCAACCAGCAAGTGCTGTAGTGGATATATTAGTATGAGAAGAAAATTGGAATCGCTGTTATTGCTTTATTGGAACTAATTTAGTCATGTTCCTGGTGTTAACGTGCTTTGGATGGATTAACCTGAAGGGTGGTCACAAACCCCGCTATAATAGGTAGGTGGTCACAATCCTCACTATAATAGTGTACGTGGTCACAAACCCCGCTATGATAGTTATGTGGTCACAATCCCTACTACAATAGTTTCCGTGGTCACAAACCACATTACAACAGTTTCAGTGGTCACAAAATCCGCTATAATAGTTTCTGTGGTCATAAACCACATTACAATAGTTTCAGTGGTCACAAATCCCACTACAATAGTTTATGTAGTCACAAACCCCCCTACAACAGTTTATGTGGTCACAAACCCCTCTACAACAGTTTCTGTGGTCACAAATCCCACTACAACAGTTTATGTGGTCACAAATCTCACTACAATAGTTTGTGTGGTCACAAACCCCACTACAACAGTTTCTGTGCTGCCAAAACTAACGTTTCTGAAAATTGCTCCGCCTTAAACGGCATCCAATTGGCGCGTGATTTCTCAATTATAATATCCCCTGCTAATATTTGAATAAAGTTTCCGAGGTGATATGTTTAGAGCCTGACTACAAGTCAAGAGAGTTCGGGATCGATCCCCTGACATTGCTTAGGAAGGTTTTTAAAAGTTAAGTTTTAACACAATACAAATTTTCCACCATTTTCTTACTGCTATATTATCGTGCCTCGTAGGTTTTCCAGACGACTTAGATTGAAACACATAGTAATTAAATCTCAATTTTTAAGATGTAATTTAGGTTATGTTTCAAACCTGATGATTTGATCTTGATTGGGAAATGTGACCTAGGGTTTCAGGATGCGAAGGCTACGACATGTGTTAAAATCTTTTCAAGCAAAGTCAAGAATATTTCATCCTTGTAGTTAAATGTTTCGAATTCACAAATGCGTCAGTATTTTTTTTATATAAGTTTTATGTAAATTCCCTCTTCTTCAATTCTTTTTTTACAGACACAATAATTTTTTTTTCAATTTTCTTGGTTTTCCAGGTGGTTGGCAGCCCTGGTAAATATATATTAAGCCTGTTTAGAATCCTAAACTTCGGAACTTATTTCGGCGAATTGGATGTTCTCGTAACTCGGGAGGGGGTGTGTGTAAGAGGGGGGAGATAATTTCCAGATATTTTTCAGGAAAAATTAATATTAAAAGCTTAAAATTAAGGACTGTCTATTCATCTGACGTTTGTATTTAATGCTAATAAGAAAAACCATAATATTCATTTACTAAAGTTAAATCAAGACGGACATAAGTCTGTCAACGACAGGTACTTCAACTCGGTGACAAGGACTTCCTCTAATCTATTTACGTGAAAGGATTAAAAAAAAGTTTGTAACCTCTAAGTAGCGATATTTTAATAGTCACTTGTCATCATAACTATCATAAGGTATTAAAAATAACCAAGCAGTACTTTAATATTAAATGTTTGTTGTGCCAATTTACCTCTTACCATCAATTAATTTTCAAGGGGAGTGTCAGACCGTAAAATTGTTAAACTATTAGAGATTCAGACGGAAGGAAGACCACGGTCTAATATATTCTGCTCTTGCTACTCCATAGTTCCAGTGATCAGATGGTAGTAAGATGACAGACTTGCCTGGTCTATGTGTGTCTCTATTCCCTTTCATTTGAGTAATTGTAGGTATTAAATGCTCGTTAAAGAGTGCTCTTATGTAACAACAACTTCAGTAATATTGTATGATTAGTAGTAGTAATTTTGGCTTCAGAGTTGTATGTTATTTTCATATTAAAGTTGAAAAAAAAAATTAGTGTATTATGACAAACAGATTGGGGTTGGCAAAGAACCTTTATGCTGGAGCGAGTTTAGGAGGACTTGCAAAATAAATATATTATTTATCTTCTGGTCCCCAGCATCAAGGAGGCCGTGACACGCTCTGTTGTGGAAGAGAACAATTATTATTGGATGTGTGATAGGGAAATATATAACTTTAAACGGGAGATAGCTAAAGCTTAAGAGGAACTGGAGTCATACCAAAGGTAAGAAAATAAAAAAAGACAGTGTCGCTACCTTGACTCCTACTTAATAGTATATAATATACTTATGGTATCATTAAGAGTGCATCTCATTATACAGCGCAAAAAAAAATATTGAACCCGTACAAACACCTTGTAGAGTAAAAAATATTCCTTGTGGCTTGCAATACAAAGATCAGAGTTTATCATCGTCCCAAGTTTACACTACTGGGATTTAAGTGGTACATTTTTTAAATTGCGCAATCTTTTGTGGAGTTGTAAAATCACATAATGAAAGTGTTTGTATTCACTATGTATTTAAAATAAACATAATATTTGAAATAATAGAAGCTGGAATAATAAAAATGCATGTCTAAGATTTAATTAATGTAAATACAAAGGTGACTATTGTAATGTTATTTCACACACACACACACACACACACACACACACACACACACACACCTATCTATTCTTGTTTTAAAAATAATGTATATTTTTTTTAGCACCACGGTTTACTACTTAATCAGGTTAAAAGTATATGCACTAATTACACTAATAAGTTAGGGAAAGGTTGAACTCAACTCTCCCTGTAGTCGGCCATCTAGTATAACACGAGAGTGATGCCTTAAACCATGCGGCCACCGAAGGCTTTTTTTTTACTAATAATATATTGCACACGAACTTATGACATCAACACAACGCGCTATTATGTTTAAGTGTTAGATTTTACTCGCTAAAATTCATCTGCGGATATACTTATGTGATAATGCAGCCGCCAATAAAATTAGTTAAATCAGGGATTCACAAACTTATAGAGAGGAGGGCCACATTAGGATGTTGTAAGTACTAGGTGGGGAGGATTGAAAAAGATTCATACAATATTCTATAGTAAGTATTTATAGCTCATATTCATAATTACTAAACATGAATAGATGTAAGTTTATATTCACAAGGGAGTAATAACAGTTAATAATTAAAGTAAGAAAACCACCATTTCGGTTCTAGTCAACACAATCTTTTTTTAATATAATTTTGTATTAATTTTTTGTCAAAGCATTCGCCAACTCCACAGTTCGGACCAGGCCCACGGCCCGTAGTTTGGGATCCCCTTATTTAAACTATAAATAAGAAAGATCTTAGATAGAATATTTTGAAATCCCAAACTGTTTTAGGGATTTAATATGCCCAACCAGCAGTGGCATTTTATTTACGATCCACTTGTCCTTGCCAACTTGAATCTAACTAACCATTGTAGCTACTGCCACAGTATTACTCACTTAACGATCATTCTGAGAATTAATCAGGGAATAATTGAGGGTCGGATAGTTTTCCGTTAACTGGACATTACTTAACTACCAAATGGCAATTTAAAAGAAAATCTTATCCATACATTTTGCTTAATATTCTTCTGTGTGATATTTCTGCTACTTATGTGTATGTTTATATTATTTCAATTGTTTTCAATATATTTTTATTTCCAAGCAGTTCAAGCTGCTTAACTACCAAAAGTGTTCAACTACCTTAAAATATAATCCTTCTTTAAGATGGTAATTGGAAATTGGAACACTTTTAGACTGGCTGCCATCTGTTTGAGCGTACAAGACAAAGCCTTAAGTCGTTTGTATTTTTAAATTTCAAAAATATGTGATAAGAAGTCTCCAAAATCATATTTTAGTGTTTCAAGAGTGAGATTTATACTGATATACAGAGAGGTTATGTAAACAAGAGTTCTTAATAACCGTTGACTATGCGCAAGATAACGTGAAGAAGAATCACCAAACATTTCATTATTTTCATTCAATCTGAGGATTCGGCCAGACTGACAAGCGTGCGAGCGAGCGAGCGTGCAAGCGATTGGGTGGTCAAACTGGCGAGCGTGCGAGCGAGCAATTAGCAGATAGCTCTCGTTAGTTGTTGAGGAGGAGGCTACGAATCTTGGCTCAGTGAACTGAGGGTGGTTTTTGACAAGTGATTTATTGTTGTTTTCTCCTCCTCTCTCCACACTAATGGTGATTATTCTTATTTGTAAAGGCCTACTTTGATAATATTGAAGTATTTTAACATATCAGTTATATATATATATAGCCTAGCGCCTGTAAACTAGACTGTACCGGGTCGAGTACGCGCGCTTGTAAAATAGAAACAGTTCTATCTTTCAAGCGTGCGCGCTCAGTCGCTCTGTCGCTCCAGTCTGGCCACCTCTCATTACAACCAATGTGTTCTATTTTATATTTTAGTCGCTCGCTCGCCCAATCTAGCCGCCGCCTAACGGGTGAAATGTTGGTTGTGGAGCCCACATATATAAATATTCAGAGATAGTTATATGTTTTATTATTTACAGTCTATCAGCAAAAAATATTAATACACCCCTAAGAAATGTAAAAAGATCCAACAAGTGGATCCACAATATATACAACCTCAAACAACACCACGTAAATAAAAATTCGTACTTTGTAAGAAAACACACAAATGTTTACATTTAATTTAAATACTATAAAAAAATGTTCTTTTTGCTAGTAATTTGAAAATTCTACACACAATACTGTTAATAATACAAAAAGTATATAATTAAACCAACTACAAGTAAATTCACATATTCTACATGTAAGTATGTAACACAACAAATATTATAATTATTTTTGTCAGGAATGCTTTATAAATACTTGGAGCTCCATTTTTTTTAAAAAGAAATACACTAAAGCACTTGTGTAATATTTGTGTTATGTAAGAGTGTGAAGTACACAACAACGACTTTATACTGGATGTGTTTTCACATTTCATTATTTATAATTTAAAAAAGTTATAGTTTAAAAGAAAGAATATATATTAAATATTATAGGGCCTACATTGATTAACCATAAAGTATGAAAAATATATATTTTAAAATAAAATTCATTTTACTGCTAACTTTTTATTATAGAATTAATATTTACATTGCATCAACTATAATTTATTTGATGAACAAATTTTAAAAATAAAATATATCGCATTCTCGAATTATAGGATGGATTTCTTTGAAATCAGGTTGTTTACTGTATTTACACAAGTAGGCCTACTCTAGAAAAATGGACTGCTAAGAATTTAGAAAGCATCCCTGCCAAAAATAATTTTAAGATATGTTGTGTTATAAGCTTACATGTAGAATATGTTCTTTTACTTTTAATTTGTTTATTATATATACTATTTTGTACTATAGAATTATTGTATATACGAGTTTCGAATTACTAGCAAAATGAACATTTTTTAATAGTATTTACATTAAATGTAAAAATATTGTAGGTATTTTATTTTTCTTTGCATGATGATAGTATTCAATTAGTTTGTATTTGTAAAGTATTTCATGTATAATATTACATTAAAACAACAACGGTACTTTTATTTGATAAATATTAATTGTTTGTAAGTGCGTGACCTTTTTTTTTTCTATGCTGGATTAATTATTAAAATTTTCTTTGATATTTGAATAACTCGGCGCTTGTGTGACTTTTTGCTATCACTCCTTTTTTATTTATAAAATATTTCTCATAGGCCTACATTTGATATTGACAACATAATGTCCGGCAAAGCTATTTTTTTATAACAGTTTTTTTTGCCAGAGATCCCGATGAAGTAAGAATTTTTAGTTAGTGTAGTTTGGGTAGGTATGTATTGCGGATGTACATATAGAACCTTTTTACATGTCTATTGTTTTAGGGGGTATTAACCTTATCTTTAATTAGACGGATACTCAAAATTTCAACTACCTACCCATTCAACATAATTACTAACCATCATTAAATAACAATCACACAAGGTTACTTGTTGGTAATATTTGTCCCATAATATATTTAATGAAGAAAAACATATGTTTGGTGGAAAATACTGATAAATGTGGCTTTTAAATTTTAAATCATGCACTAAATACACCTTCATCACACTTATTGTGTATCAAGACACATCTATTAGGTTAATGTTATTATTTAGAATGGCATCCATTTGCTTTTTGATTTCTTAGATAATAATAGTTGAGTAAACTAATTTTTCTTAAATCCAACAGCGCTTTTTGTGAGAGGTTTGGTAACTAAAATGTGAGAGGTTACCAGACACACCGGCTCAATTGAGAAATGTTTTTGGTATTCTTATAAAAAAAGACTGTGGCTTTCTTTTAATTATTCTGATTACTTGAATATCTTGCTGTCTTATTGTGAAAGTAGCTACTAAAATTAAAGCTATGGACTGTTTATTTAGGAATTTTTTTTAGTCAATATTAAAATATAAATCTAGAATATATTTATATCAATTCCATAAATGTTTGATTTAAATTACGCCGGTAAAAATATAGTTCATTGCACCTAGGATTTTTAATTTACCTTCCATCAAAACCTTACCCAACACTCTTGTTGGACAAAATATTATTTAGTTTTTATTTGGAAAACTTACAATTTAAAAATAAATGAATATAAACAGTTTTTGTAAATTTGTTCACCTTAAAGGGTTCTACAATCTTATAGAATTTAATTGTATTCTTTTGACCTCTAAATTGCAACCTAATCAGAGTTTTTGTCTCTTTTCTCGACCCTAGTTGGGTTCAAAAAGCCCTAAGCTTCTAATGTTATCATCAAATTATTTTAATTTTTTAATGGAATTAATGGTAAGGCTAATTTTAGACAAAAATAAATATACGCCCAAATTGTACAATTATTTTAAATGTTTCCCCATTTCCCATCCCGTTCCCTCGTGTCGAAATGTCAGTCCCTCACATACCTTATATGTGTATATTCTCTTCTAGCCACATATGTATATGTCCTCATCTTCACCTCATTAGTGTAATGTAATGCACAATACCTGGACGAGTCACAAGACGGGGAATGCCCCGTGCGGTGCGTGGGTCACGCTTGGAAACACACGTCCTCAAACTCGAGCAATCTGTACTCATTTGAGATAACAGTTGGTCTGCTATGTTTGCTTAACTTGCGCTCATCTTGGACTCGAGCAATATGTACCCATTAGAGAGAACAGTTGGTCTGGTATGTATGCTCAACTTGCGCTCATCTTGGACTCGGGCAATATGTACCCATTAGAGAGAACAGTTGGTCTGCTATGTATGCTCAACTTTCGCTCATCTTGGACTCGAGCAATATGTACCCATTTGAGATAACAGTTGGTCTGCTATGTTTGCTCAACTTGCGCTCATCTTGGACTCGAGCAATATGTAATCATTAGAGAGAACAGTTGGTTTGGTATGTATGCTCAACTTGCGCTCATCTTGGACTCGAGCAATATGTACCCATTAGAGAGAACAGTTGGTCTGCTATGTATAGCTCAACTTGTGCTCATCTTGGACTCGAGCAATATGTCCCCATTATAGAGAACAGTTGGTCTGCTATGTATGCTCAACTTGCGCTCATCTTGGATTCAGGCTCGGAGGGTTGAATGGACCGAATACACCGGATATGTATCTATATAAGTGGTGACAATTATACAACTAGAAGCCCTTGATTGTTAGTGAAAGGGGGAGAGAGGGTATTACAACTAGGAGCTCTTGATTGTTAGTGGCAGGGGGAGAGAGGGTATTACAACTAGGAGCTCTTGATTGATTAGTGGCAGGGGGAGAGAGGGTATTACAACTAAGAGCTCTTGATTGTTAGGGGCGGGGAGAGAGAGAAAGGGGATTACAACACAATTTTTAAAACATAATTTGAATTTTTATAAAAGACGAGTTCAGCGTCTATTGCGTGTAGCAAAACCAATAGGTTTAGTTATACATTTGATTAAGGTTTTCAAACTCGATTCCTGGATACCTTGATTCTATTGATTCTAGCTGCTATCTAAATAATTGAGAACTTCTCTTAATATCACGATTTTGGATACAATTCTTATTTATAAAGTCCCAATAAATGATAGTTAAGGTATTTAAAAGAAACGGACTCATTCAGAACTGGATAAATGATCACTTTCAACGTTAGTAATACTTTGGCCGTTTCACGTTAGTACTTGATCACTCTTAAAGGAGTGTCAACAGAATGCAAAATTATGATTCCCGTGCCAACGGAAAACCGAAGACTTTTATTTTATGGCGCTAAGTGTTATTGGAAATTGAATAACGTTCTTACTGCCTTAGCCTATCTAAAAATGAAAACATTCACTTAAAACTTGTAAGCTAAGTGAAACAAATGATGTGACATTGTTGCAAAAACATAATGGAAAAAATAGCAAAATATTATTAAACCAAAGAACTTAAAAGGAAATAATATAATCTACACTATTACAAACACATTGAGAAAAGCGTGACATCTTTGTCTTACAAATAGCTAAGCCAGTCAACTCTCAATTTCCCAGATTTCAATTTAAATATTATATTTTCTTATAGCTCATAAACTATTGATGGATTAAATAGCCAAGTTATACAGTCTGTTGTTAGTTACAGTTATAGCCGCATCTAGGCTAGATATAATATCTTGTCATTGTTTTGGTAGCATAGAGTCCTCTGTAGTCGGAGATAGTTGCGTTATCTGATAGCTCGCCTATGTAGCTGACAATTTTCACGCGTTTGTCACAGAATCTGCCTTAAAATATGAATGAAGAAGGACCCTGAGCACGGACCATTCCTGGATAGCTTAGTGGTAGAACAGTGGTGAACTATTCCAAAAGTACCGGGTTTGACTATCGTGTCCTGTTATAATTTTTCGGTTAAAATAATATTATAGATTATAATGTTTTATTTTTAAGAGTCCTAAAACTTTAAAATATAAGTTTAAGTAAGGTATCTCGAATCTCAGATGATTGTGGAGATATCAATATTGGAAATATCCGCTTTTGTAAAGTACCCTCCAAGTCATTTCCCGGAAAAATGAGATGCTGCTTTGGTTTGTAATTTTAAACAGTGCTTGAATAAAGATTTTAATCAAAATAGTTAGAGCATATCTCGAGAAATTTATTTTATCTCTTTTACCCCAGAAATAAACTACCCTTTATTTTGGTTCGATATCAAATTCTAAAAACTCACATGGGAAGCCTTATGAAAACCCTAGATATAAGTTTGAGGTATCGCGAAAACAACTTTTTCTGTTTCAAGAGGTCATGAAACGTCTACATCCATAAAAACCTCGAATCAGGCTTTTTTGACTATCACGATACCTCCTCTAACCAAAAGGTTGCGAGAAGGTAAAATTGTGAGCCTTGAAATAACGATTCTAGGTTTAAGAATAAAGAGAGTTGGAAGATAAAACTGTATTCTATTCAATGACCAACTAAATAGGTTAGGCTTAAAACATTTGAAATACTAGATATACTAGTTTTATTTTTAAAGTTACTCTGTTTTATAATGGTAAGAGAAAAGAAGCATGTACTTCAATAAACATTATCGAGGACATTGAATAATATTTTCGCTGTTCTATAAATTAATGAAGTATTTTAAAGCCTAGTTAGAAGCACAACAATATTTGTGTGTTTGTTTATCAAACAATAAAAATATTGTGGATGGTCCCAAACAATGATTGTGTCATAGCTATGAAATGTTTTATTGGTCCAAGGAATTCAATATATACTTACTTACTCTATGGCGTTAGGAACTCGAAAGTTGTTTTGTCAATTGTCACACTTATAAAAGTATGTAATCTATCCTTATCTTGAGCTATTTCTATCCAGTTCACCTAATTACACCCTACTCTTATCTTGAGCTAGTTCTATCCAGTCCACCTAATTATACCCTATTATTATCTTGAGTTATTTCTATCTAGTCCACCTAATTACACCCTATTCTTATCTTGAGATAGTTCTATCCAGTCCACCTAATTACACCCTATTCTTATCTTGAGCTAGTTCTATCCAGTCCACCTAATTACACCCTATTCTTATCTTGAGCTAGTTCTATCCAGTCCACCTCACTACATCCCATCTCTTTCAGGTCCATTCTAATGTTATCCTCTCTTCAACGTAAAGGTCTCCCCAATGATCTCTTCCCCTTGAAGATGGTTCTATCATCTCCCATTCACGCTACATGTCCTGCCTACCGTAACCTGCAAGATTTGATCATACTAACAATCGCTGATATGAGTATAGGATACGTAACCTCCTCCACTCTCCTTTATCTTATTTCTTTTTTGAATCAGATATTTCCTAATCGCTTTGATTTTCAATACCCCACTCTTATTCTCGTCATGTAAGGTAAGAGATCAATTCTTACAAGCATAAAGAACAACCGGTAAAACAATTGGATTTAAATAGTTTTAAAACAAAAAAAACTGTTGTACACTACCCTGTCAGAATACCGTGTCTGCAAGAACTTAGTTTGTCCTAGAAAGAAAGAATGTCTTTAAGAGGAACTCCACTGATTTGGTCATGAAGGGGGAAGAGGGATGTATTAGACAAAGTTGAGGAGCTTGTCTCTGGATCAAAAGCGGTAATTAGACACCATTGATAATGCATGCCATGAATCGTATTTTCATCAAAATAAGTCATCATAGGTTGCGAGAGCAGCTGTACAAGTGAGTTAGACTTCACCATTAGTGCGATACTGAGGGGAAAACAGAACTTAAGCTAAACACTTGATTATAATACCATATGTGGGAATGCCTACTTGACATTATCAGTACAGTACATTGTATAGTCAAATGACCATCCCTAGTGTTGTGGTGTGTAATGATTTATTGTAATCCCTAGTGGTGTGTAATGATTTATTGTAATCCCTAGTGGTGTGTAATGATTTATTGTAATCCTTAGTGGTGTGTAATGATTGATTGTAGTCCTTAGTGGTGTGTAATGATTGATTGTAGTCCCTAGTGGTGTGTAATGATTGATTGTAGTCCCTAGTGGTGTGTAATGATTGATTGTAGTCCCTAGTGGTGTGTAATGATTGATTGTAATCCCTAGTGGTGTGTAATGATTGATTAGTAATCCCTAGTGGTGTGTAATGATTGATTTTAGTTCCTAGTGGTGTGTAATGATTGATTGTAGTGACCTGGCGGTCTAGGGGTAAGGTGTTGGACTTCCGTGCTGGAGGTCTGGGGATCAATCCTCGGTCCCGGCATAGATTTGTCTGATTGCCAAACTCTTCCTTCACCTCTGACAAGATGTGTATTAATCACAACTTGTGAATGTGTGAAATGCCAGGCCTCCACCGTGGTTCGGATCCCACGTTAAACTGTAGGTCCTCCATTTCATCTCACAATCACCCTACCATTACACATTAGCGTAAGTACGTGTAATCCGAACTGGTAGTAAGACGTGGTGCTAATAATAATTATAATATTAGTACTCACACTCCAGTATCGAATCGGTATCGAAAGAAACAACTTTTTTTGTTATCTTCACTCATGCTGGGTCTAATGATTTCTGGGGTGGACTATGAAGGAAGAACAAATTACAATATTTCTCAAATATTTTCTGCATGACAAGCAAGACGCAACTTTAGAAATCAAGCTCTTTTAACTCATCATGATTCATAGCTGTTCTGTCATCTTTGTTTATCAATACAGCCGCATACTTGTGTCATTCCTACCCTATTAGTGTAAAACATACGTATGGCCTGTACGGGTAGTAAGAGGTAAAAGGAAATTAACAAAACTTAATGGCTAGCAATATAATGTGGCAGTGTTCTTCATGGTAAATATCATGTGATTTTCCAACCTCTCTCTAGTAAAATGTGTGTCCACTACCTCTAAGCAGCCTCCCTCATACCTACCCCTTATATTAAGTCAAGTAACCCATTTTGTCGAAATTAATAGTTTATAAAATGTAACGTTTCAAATTGTTTACTTTAAATCATCTCATTCCGACGGATTTGACAGTGATGATTGTACTGTAGCTACTAGTTTTCAACTTGTGACGCAGAAGAGGGGAAGTTTGTATGCATGCGTGACGTCATTTTGAGAGAGGATTGAGGTTAGCGTGACTGACAAACACTAGTATGGGTGGTTGGGGGTTAAAAAAGTAATAAATCAGCTTGACGTCAAATAGGGAAGAGTCTTCCTTACATCATAGCAAGAAAGGCCTGAATCATTTTAAGATGATTTCATAACGTAAACGTTCTACCTTAGACACATTAATGATACGACCTACGCTGACAATGTCTTTAGGCAAAATTCCCTTTCCAGCGATATCTCGAAATAAATGTTTCGGCAAAATGTGTTTTTTCTACAACGTCATATATATTTTAGTGCTCAATTAAATTGAAAACTATCCCAACCTAACCAAACCTAATCGTCCATGAATCAATAAATGAAATGGTCGATCAAGTTGACATTCAATGGTTTTTTTTAATGTTGTTGAAATGTTATGTGTTTTGTTATTTAGAAGGTTCAAAATGGCGATTTTGTTAATACGATATTTTGGTTTAAGATATTTTAGGAAAAATATTTTGTTGACGTGTGGAAAGCTGGGTTTTGTTAAGTTGGGATATATTATTACATTAATAAACATATTGTTGCATACTAAAATAAATTTGAATTAAAGTTGGGACTGTTCAATTTCTCTAAGTATTTACGTTCTTGTGTGTTTTATTTAGATGAGAACATTTTAAATTTCTTAATTATCAAAGACAAACAATCTTAATATTGGTATTATTCATTTCTACGTATTCTAAGTAACTTATATGTACTAGACTAGTTCTAATAAAAAGTTATTTTTTTGTAATATGACAAAGAAGGTGTTTGTGATTACATAGAAGATGCATACTTTCCTGTCTTCGAAAATATTAAAATCATGTTCACTTTTGATTAATACCCATTTAATGTATTTTCTAACTAGGACAAATCCATATTTTATAAAGGTCAAAATAATGGTTCAAAACGTAATTTTTATTGGAAATTATGAGTGATATTTTTTTAAATTGACTCCTAAACAAAGTCATCAATTTTAAATCGACATACCATTAAGTCTATAAACTAATTTTACTAACATAAAACAAAATACTTATGTACAAGAGAAATAAAACTGTATCGCAAAGCGTCTTTAAAAAAAATTAAAGTTCAAAGAAACCATTCAAAAGGATCGTTTGCCCGCAATTTAATGTTTGATAATTCCTTGGAAGTTTAAATGTTGAACATCACGGCAAACCGCCATGCCAACATAAGCAAAGAAACAATTAAGTGGTGGAACACGGAAAGTATTTTGATAGAGTGTGATATGGCTGAGGCAGTTACGCAAAATTACTGGAATTAGCCGACTGCTTTTACGATCGCTTCTTGACACACTACATGGCTTTGTAACCCTCCATTTGTTTTTAACGTTGCGATTTAACTGTGTAATAATGGGGGACACACATTTAGTCATTATTATTATTAAGTCGTATTGTGTTCGATACATCGCCATTACTTGTTATAGTAGGATCGAGGAAAACCATTATTGTACAAAAGATTGGCAGAGAAATAAAGTTGTATTTTTTTTTAATGACGAGTTTCTGATGAGAAATACAACATAGCATTCTTAACTGATGATGATTAGCAGAGGGTAATTATTATTATTACTGTTATTATTAGTGCAATGAAACTTTTGAGTATCCCGACTATTTGAAGTAAAAGTGACTCATCGAAACCAGATAAACCTTCCTTTGAGCTCCTTTATTCACACGGAAAGCGTGTATCTACACACTCATGCATATCGAGTGGCATCAGTGGTGTCCCCAGAAAACTATTTTGGGGGGCTAAGGAGGGGAGTTTCTAAATGTTATGGCTCGTGGGCAAGTTGTCCAAGGCATTTTTTTTAAACATTAAATTATTCTTGAAACAATTTAAATTGTTTTCTATATATTATAATTGTGGATGAAGGTGCTGTGGGTCGTCAATAAGATGGCAGCCTAGGCATTGACGATAAAGACAAACACACATTAGTAATAACACTTTGAGAGGGTAAGGAAGGGGACCACACCCATGGTGTGGTCCAGAGTGTAATCAGAACTTTGCAAGCAAAAATGTGTCAATTATGTGTAACACGGCGCAGAACTAAAAATATTTTGTTTGATGTATTCCAATGGTTTTCAAACCGCTTATTTGTTTAGCATTGCGTTTTACTTACTAATCATTCGGGTTATACGCTTGTGTAATAATTACTCTTATGGTTTTTGGTTTAGGATGGTTGTATTTATAGGAAGTGTACCCGCATTTGTGTGGAGGGAGAGGGTACAACCATTTTTTAAAAACCACCTTTAATGCACCCGACCGAGATTCGAACCTCGAACTTTTCATCATCACAGCTTGTTAAATAAATAATCATCTCCTAGGCCTACTAAGGTAGTTGTAAATAAAATGCAGCTGAACTAGATGCACATAGTCAGTTTCACACGTATACTAAAATTAAGACCTTCATTTTAGAGCTATCAATAACCCAGTTGCTTATTTACCAAGTCATATTTCACTTTAAAGATTTGACAGATGAAAAATGGAACATTTACAAATTAAAAACACTTACTACACATTTAAAACAACAACATCTAAGTAAAAACTAAAAAGAGTATGCTTAAGAATTCGTCGTTAAGGGTGTTACATAGGGGAGCACTGAAAGCGTTGAAGCTGTTTGGAAATTCTGGATTATTTACGAAGTGGTTTGATATTTCTTAAAATGGTTTTCAACAAAAGTTAGGATTAAGTTTTGACCAGTTAAAGAGTTTAAACTTTGAGTTTAAAGTTTTTTTTAAAAAGTCTGGTAACTTATATAAAACTTTTAAAAAAACAATCCCGCATTTGCTTCAAATTTTATGTTGTGACCCTATAAAAACATGGTTTTATTTGATAGAGGAAGGCTAGTTCTAGGTATCTATCGCTTTTTTTAATCTCAGAGGTACAAATATTCTTTAAAATAATGTAAACTTCAAATTTAAACTTCATAGCTAGATAGTTTTCGCCTACATTTTGGTGAAAACCATATTTAAAAATATAAAACCACTTCTTCAAAAATGCAGGATTTACAAACGCATGAAACGCCCTCCCCATGTAACACCCTTATGGACATATCCACGGGATTTCAAAGTAGACTTCGCTATCTCTTAATAATTGTAGGGAGAAGGGAAGTGACACATAAACGAACCTATTCTCAAATTAAAATTATTTCGTACCAAATTAATAATATGAATAACATGAATACAAATTTAATTCCATAATTCTTTTTTTTTTAAAACCTTAATCATTCACGCATTACTCCAAAGGTCAATTTCTAATTGTTCTAATAGAACAAAGATTATTGGGTGGGACGTGTCCCACCTGTACCACACACTAGCGACGTCCGTGTGTCGTAATGACGTATTTTCAGATAGTTTTAATAGTGACACATTATTATTATTATTATTATTATTATTATTATTTCTTGTACAAATTACAGATGGATTTTTTTGTCATAGTAACAGCCGACATTAAACCTAACCGTGACTAGCAACTTAACCGGCTATTATTGCAAAATACGGACGTGGAGTTTTATATGTAAGGTTTATTTATTTTTGAATATGCTTTTTACGTACAATCCGTTTAAGTGAAAAGTAGAACACTTATATTAACTTATTCTACTATGGTTGAATTTATTAGATAGGGCCATACTGCCGCCACCTTCCATGATAAGCGAAGTGTTGTTTAACAACATTTGACTGAAAAATAAAGTTCAATCGAAATAATGGCCATCGTATTGATTTGGTTTTTATCTGTGTTTGCTGCACGCGTGTGGTAAAAATATGTAACCCGTGGAATTGTTTAAACATCTCAAATGCTTTTTAGGGTCTAATCTTATATTTGCCCAACCAAAAGATCTCTTTATCAAATTTGAGATTGTTTTTCTTTATCAAAATAAATTAAATGTTTTTATAATATCAATACAAACACTATACAATATCAATATATATGAATAAATAAAATAAGATTATCCCTAAATTTATATAGGTAGTCGGGAAAATAAAAATATTTCCCTCAACCACAAAATAATGTTTATATTTATAGGATTAGAACATAACCAAAACAGCAACCAAAGTATTTTAATACACAATAGATATCTTTATTATTATAAACAATCCTATTCTAACAAAACTTAAACTTCCATTAAACGCTTCTTTATGTAAAAATACCGTATTTACGAACCCACATTCATTTTCATTAAGAATATGTCCAAAGATGGTATAGTTTATGTCAACAATATTATCCATTTCAGCTTAATCTAAATAATTGTTGTTTATTGACATATGAAAGGTTATACGGTATCCATAATAAGAGATTGAGTTGGTAACTGATAGCAAGGAAAAGTTACCAAACCACATAATCTCCAAGACCACATGTTGAGTTGTTATGTGGCAGTCAGAACAACAGTTTTTAGATTATTGAAACAAGAACTTTTGAAATTAACCATTTGGATGTTGTTTTTTGTGGAAGCGATATCTGTGGTTCACTTTAAAATAAATTCGTTTCAGACGAGAGCTTTTCTAGAATTTGGCGTGTTATTCTGAAAATAAGAAGTCCAATTAGCCGAAACAAAGGCTGTCAATGACGTCGTGCAAAGTCAAGGCGATGGTGATCTTATGCTGTTTACAAAATAAAATGTTTTTATTTTATAAGCTAGTTATAAAATATTTTTAAACAATTTTAATACTGGGATTATTAGACTCTTGCCCGCCTCGGTGACGTAGTTGGCTAACGCACAAGTTTCGTGTTGAGCTTGACTGCCGAGGACAAGGTTCGAATCTCGGTCGGGTGAACTGGGGGTGGTTTTCCACTTTCCCTCCACAAAAATGCGGGTTCACTTCCTTTATATTCAAACTTCCAGATTCCTAGCCCATTAGCGTAATTAGTACTCAATTAGTACCCGAATGGATAGTAAGACGCGGTGCTAGGTATTATTATTATTAATAATATTATTATTATTAGAATATTCCTTTTTCTATACTAGTTTGTATAAATAATTATAAAAAACGGAATTTATTTTAATATGATATAGGAAAAAGTGTCTAGCTTGATGAAGATAGTGTGCTATCCCCGATAAATTCAACAACCAGACCCCGTACTGTTAATGTATCAGTTATTGAAACAAAACATTTCCTAGTAAATACTAGGCCCATTAGGGAATTTACCTCTCTGGAACGCCTGCAGTTTTTATCTCTAGTAAGTGCTTTTCAAAATGTCGCTTACTATCTGATCACAAAATCCTTGATCCCTATTTAAAATATCATATAAGTTAATGTTTTATGGATACAGCCAACCATTGTGTAAATTTTTTTAATATATAAGCCTATTAATTAAAAATGACGTGGTGTTTGCATTGTAAGTTAGTTTTAATTTTTAAAATTTTAAATCAATTCCCCCAAATTATGTTAATATAACTAAAACGTATGTTTATGATGGTGTCAAACAATATAGTGAGTGTGTTTATTAGAGATCCTCTTTAGACATACATTAGTAATGTAGCATTAGTAATGGCTTCTTACAACTTCTAATTTATTAAATTCATAAGCTCGTAAAAATGCAATGGACACAGAAAAATGAGAATTAAGTTTCTTTTTATATGAACATTTATTTGGTAAGTATAGGCCTAGTATTTCTCGATCGAAATGGCCTACTTCCAGAAGTTGGACCCAATACCAATATGTCGTATTTTTTTCAGATGGGTGGATCATTTTAACTCTACATTCTCTCAGGAATATAGTTCAGAATTGAAAAAAAAAACACGTGCCTCTAAAATTGTATAGACTATAGTAGGTTTCTTGTTGGAAAAAAAGTTTAAAAAATATATTTTTTTTTGGGCAGCAATGATAACATATTACTATAAAATTATTGTTATTTTATAGGTATTGATAATATCTACCAAAAGTTACTTACGTATGAATATATGAACGTAGATTGAGTAGTTTAGGTACCTTTGTTCCTACAAGAATCCTCAACATCTTAGGGGACCTACCTTTCCCGACGTGGCTCCTGCCTCCCTTGCCGCCGCCAGAAGAAGACGTTACATCTGTGGGCGGGCGTCCATTGACCACTGGACCCAGGTGAGCAGGTCGCGCCTCCAAGACTCCGTTCATCATCGGGCCTCTGAACGTCTGAACGGGCCGCACCTGCAGGGGGTGGTGAGGGTGGGAGTGAGGAGTCGTTCCCCTCGCCGGCATGGGAGACGTCGCCGTCAACGATCCTAACGAAGACGTCGGTGACGCGTCCCTACTCTTTGTCGTCAGATTTAAGGGCTCGTTACTCAACTCCTCGTCCGTCTCTATGGAGGGTGCCGGGGGTGGTGGGGGCGGGTGGAGCATGGACATAGTCGAGAGGAGAGAGGCCCCGGAGTGGTTTAGAAGGTTGGGTGGAGGGGTGGCGCGAATAGGCGTAGGAGCTACGAGTGTTGTCTTCTTGCGTTCACGCCCCCAGCCCATGATGTCGGCGATAAAGTGAGGGGTCGGCATCCTGGGAGGTTTAGCGTACACGTGGGGGTGCCACGTGCTCACAGTGCCATTCGTGGAGGGGGGTGCCACTGGGGGCAGACCGCAGGTGCTCGGGTGCTTTGACGGGGAGCCGATGTCCATTACCCCGGGTGTCCGACGTAGCAATGTCAGTGCGGTGGTGTCGTTCGAAGCCGAGGACAGAAGCCCGTCCGGCGGACTTTGCGGGCTACTGCTGTTCTCGCTGCTCTCGCTGCAGGTACGACTGTCCTGACCCCCGACATTGTTGTTGTTGAGGTTGATAGCTTTGCCGGCGACACTGTGGCTGTTGATCGCGGCCCTTTGCTGTTTCGTTTGTTGAGGCTGTTGCATGCTGTGGAGATGAACAGACATTCGCAACGCATGGAATTCCGTTATGATCGTATTCTTCGTTATATAACGAAACTCACACTCACATGATCATTTATACACGTGGTGATTGTGATCAAACGTACACGAACACGAAAACAAGACTTGTTCAATTTTGTATTCAAATAATCTTAAAAAACAACTCCAGTGAGAAATGTATTTAAAGGTTTGACTAAAATAGCAGACATTTAAATCTTAAAATCTTCACCTCCTACTTTTCAGAAGACAAAAGAGCAACGAATGGAACGTTTACCACTTTGTGACGCATGGACCATCACGTTAGCCAGTTCACGATTTATTTCCTGGGGATATAAATTCTTTTTTCCTCTCTCTTTTTTTTTTTTTTTTTTT
>CABFWO010002929.1:69060-92346 GCA_902155825.1 Timema genevievae
TTTTTTTTTTCACTGATCTCAAGTTATCACACGTCTATTACGTTTTGTCACACCATTTAAAAAAAAGTAATTACTATGTCACTTTATGCTAAAACAACATTAAGTATAATGGTAACTATTTTTAAATAATAACAATTAGTGTAGCGTGGTTTGAATTGGCATCCCTACTTGATTTATTAACATGAAAATCAAGTTCAAATTTACTCTGTAGCTTAATTGCAATTTTCTCTAAAACAAAATGCATATGCTTCTTTTATCGTTGTTTAATTTATCATTCCATAACGCTCAAGAAGTAAATTCAAAACACATTTTATAAAAAGAGGAGACACTTTTGTTCAAATTATAAAGATAAAGGTTAAGTCAAAAATAAATTTGAATAGGTATTATTAGGGCCTACGCAATAAGAATTACAGAGTCGATTACGTATCTGAAATTAATATCAATAATAAGAATTAAAACTTCTGTTTCGGAGCTTAAAGATTTCCTCGTTAGTTTTTTCAAAAGTACTTTGAAATAATTATCTTCTTTGTTAGTTTAATCTATTAATGACAGAACATTAGTCTGATGAACACTCACAAAAGGAATGGCTATCAATTTCAATTACTATTATTATATACCCGGTAATGCGCATACACAAACAAAACACGTTTTAGTTCTCACTTACGCCAATCGATGCCAGCGCCACTACTAAATCTCATTTTGACACAACAGCAAATAAACAAAAGAGGATCAGAGGGCGAGCGGACCCCGCGTGAACCGCGTTTTCCACGAAACAAAACACATACGCGAAACAACTCTGCTGGTGGTTGGCCGATTACTGATTGCCTGTCTCGACTCAGGCGCACGGTTAGTGTGTTTCGCTAAACGGCCGCCGGTAGCAGCACCGGCGTCAAACACATCATCATCATCATCATCATCATGATCATCCTCCTTCTGCGAGCCCTCCGCTTGTTGATAGCCCCATATAATGGGAATACCCCACTCACTCAACTTGGTTCTGCTAAATTACGGACCGCGCACTTTGTCGCTATTACGCTACTACCCTTCACAAAAACATTTCTCCAAAATAAATATAGTTTTTTAAACCACGTCTATAGAAAACAACAACTGGAGTAGATTGATGAAATCATTTTAAAGAAAATACTTTCTTACAATAGAATTATTTATCCAAGTACTTTTTTTTTCAATATAAAAATAATCTTAACTTGGATTTAATCATGTTTTCTTGGTGAGCATAGGTTTATCAATATTTATAGATTTATTCGTTTAACCGCGTGTGACAAGCTACTTGAACCATACGTTGTACGTATTGTACATCAGCTAGAGCGGTAGAGATATAAAATATATAGCTTAGAATAAATTTAGCTGCACATGCGTGGAGGGTGATTAGGCCTAAATAAAATATTCGGGAAGAAGATCAACCTCCCCATCAGTGGAAAACCTGACAAGACAATCTTGATAATATATAGTCTACTGGCTCACCAATATTGGCTACTATGTAAAGGTAGTCAATAATAAGTCAACCCACTTCAGTGGTCACATGGTCTAAGGCGCTACTATCTCAATAGACTAGACTACTGAAGACGAGGTGATTGGGGTTCAATCCCGGTCTTGTGGACTGAGGTTTTTAAAATGGTTTCCCATTCTCCCTCCATGCAAATGCGGGTACACTTCCTCTGAATTCAAACTTCCTAATCTCTAACACATTATTGTAATTATTACATAAACGTATAATTCGAAAGAGTAGTAAGACGGGGTGCTAAAATAATAATAATAATAAAAACAACAATAATAATAAAAGTCAGCTTTCTGGAAAATATTTGTATTTCACTGAGCAAAATCATGTTTTAGTGTTCAAGAAATTGGGGCATCTATGATAAAATACAAACCAATGAAAACTTATTTTTGATAAATTGTGGTTATCATGATTATAATCGAAGTTTGGTTTCCAAAACGATTTAAAAGTGAAAACACAATCCAGATTCTGCAAATCCTGTAGACACCATTTATTGTACATTATTGTAATTTATTTTGAAAAGTTAAGTGTTGGGTAATCGTAGAAAAGCTAGAGATTATACTTTATATTTATAGCAGAACTAACTCTGCTTCCGTGTTCCGTTTCACGATCATATTCTGTGATAGCTATTTGTGACCAAACGTAGTAATAATATTAATAAGTTAAAACGAAACACTTGTTCACCTTGAACATACGTGTGGGGGACACAGGCGGGTAACAAAGTTTTAGCCGCACAATGATGCAATTATTTAATTATCAATTCACGACACAAAGTATTCCGAACTGGTAGTATGTTAACTTTGGTTCCGTTGTTCGTGTTCTATCCCAGACACGATTTATACTGATTACAATAAACACACATTTGATCCATGTGGTAAAGACACTTACGGGCACAAATAGATCCTTCTCTTATTCTATAAAAAGAAGAGTGCTGCACTCAGAAATATACTTTTCGGGACGGAGGTACACAATGCATTCAAGCTATTATTTATGTTGTTTATTTTTCTGATTGGAAATTTTAAGTGAACTTTTAAAAGGTGTAAAGGTATGTCTTTCAAAATTCAAGTTGCGAGACTGATCTCAAAAAGTAACCAACTCATTCGACACATTTTAAATGTTCGATATCATAGGATATATAGGAGGGCTACTAATTCAGTAGTTCATAGGCCCCATGAAAACAGAACCATTCACTTTTTATCTGTTCAATAGGTTACGCGATCACGCACCCCTCCATAAAATACTCACGTAGGGGGGGGGGNCCCATCCATAAAAAAAATCATGTCGGGGCCCGGGGTTTTGTGATTTCTTATGGGGAGTGTGCTCATTGGTTCGAACGTCAGTGTGGGAATCGTATTCCATTGGTTCGATGCAGTGGGATGACGTTGGTGTGGGTATTATTATTATTATTTTGCCTAGTTTCTTATGGGACATTGAAATCGCCATTTACTTCAAGAGGATTGGTACCATGAATGCCACCATCCCAGGATGATTAAAATAAATTCCAAATAAAGGCCAGTAACAACTACCTAAAGCTTCGTAGGCTCGGAAAAGGGCACTAAGTTAATAACCCTTTGCCTTATTTCTCTACCGATGTTTGAACACCGACCTTCCCTGGCTCAGAATGATTGGACCATCCGTCCGGGCTGTGCACATAGAAAGTGACAGTCGCATGTAAGAGACAATTAACCGTAGATTCAAGCCATGACTTCTCCCTTTCACCATCGAAGTATTTAACTTCTTGCTACCCGCTTTGGTGGCCACGTGGTCTAACGCGCTACTCTCGCGTTAGACTAGACTTCCAAACAGGGGAGATCGTGGTTATATCCAGGTTGGTTGCATTGAGGGGGATTTTTCCTAAGAAAAATTTCACTCTCTCTACACAAATGCGGGTGCATTTCCTCTAAATCAGGCCTTACTAATTCCTAAACCATTAGTGTAACTAGTACATAGGTGTATAGCCCGAAAGGGTAATAAAACGCGGTGATAAAAAAAACTACTTGCTTTCTTCCACATGCTACGATCGAAACTCAATGGGTGTTTTATAGAACACTTTGTTTGCCCTGAAAGGTAGAAAGATCACCTTGTATTATTACAATAGGTGGGAAACAGTAACATTAATCAGGACTCAAACTTCAATATCTTTGTCAGAATTAACACCATAGGTCAATTTAATTAAACATCTTATGTATTTATGCAAACGGGGCAAGAATCACGCTCATGTGTTTCAGATGATTAATGTATTTTAAACTAGTTTTTTAGTAGTGTTAGGCTTGTACTGATGATCAAGGAGGTAAAGCTGACAGTCTCGCAAGGATTATAACTACTAGTAACATTCTTGAACTAGTTTAACTGCATATCTATTTATTTATTTATTTTATTTATTTAGCACCGCGTCTTACTACCCGTTCGGGTTATACGCTTAAGTACTAATTACACTAATGGATTAGGAATTGGGGAGGTTGAATTTAGAGGAAGTGAACCCGCATTTGCGTGGAGGAAGAGTGGAAAACCATTTAGGAAAAACCACCCCCAGTTCACCCGACCGAGATTCGAACCTCGATCTCCCCGTCCTCGAAGGTCTAGCTCAACACGACTGGCGCGTTAGCCAACTACGCCACCGAGGCGGGTAAACTGCATATTGAAGTAGTTCATGTATTGAAGTGATTACACTAGTTTTTTGATTAGTTACACAGTATTTAGCTCAGCTATTGTAGAGTCATTCATTTTCCCAATCAGCTACTTCACATGTGTGAACATCTCGGTACACTGGATACGAACCCAGACCTTTCACTATTTACAGTTATTTTATATAAATATACATAATAATTTTAAATATAATTTATATTAATATAAATAATTAATATATATTTATTATAAGATTAACATAGTAAATATTAAATTGTTATTAATAATCAATATCAAAAGTACCCGGTGTCGCCCTGTGTAACCACGCAATGGAGTATGTGGTTACTCCTGGACACGCTATTCTTTGCTTCAAACAGAGAGAAAACACTTTTAATTTTTTACTTCCAATTCAGTTTTTAATTAATTAAAAAAATGTAATACAGATTTTAAAATTCAGGCTTCAGGGTTCACATGCTTGTGCACAGGGGCTACTAATTTTTAAATGTCAGACCTTTGCGTGCGCTAGATATCACGCAACACTAGTGACAGACACATATGCAAACTTTTCATTTTATTCTAATAGAAAATAACGATTAATGAATCGTTGTCGGGCTTACTGTGGCCGTTCTCCCCCTTCCAGCCCTAAAATTTTAGCATGTTTTATGTTTGTAGATATGTTCCTTTGACGTATAGAACAGCCAAGAGTAGGCCGCATTGTGGTTGAGCGTTTAGTTGCCACCAGCCTCAAACGTTAGCAAACACCTCTACAATACTCTTCTTTGAATATTGGTTTGTAAAGAGGTCAGCATTAAAATATCGAGAAAAAAGACGCGAGGGGAAAAAAATTGGTTCAAAGTTCCTTCAGGTGTAATCTCAAGTAATAGCTAGTTCAACATGTGCCTGTCACCTACAGGAAGGCTGAGAACCTTTGCAGACGTTCAGAAATTCGCCATTATTTAAGAAGTTGTTTAGAGTCAGGCGATACTTAAAACGTTTTGTAATTTTTGTGCAAATCTACAGATACATACTTTTTAGCGACCCTTTAGAGACTTTTTATGACATTTGAAACCCTGCCACAATAGAGTAAATACTTTAACCAACCACAATAAAATATATTTTATTAATCTTACATTAAGTTGCTGACGAGAATGGAAATGAAGTGGATAAAAAAGATAAACTTAAGGAGATGTGGAAGGAGCATTTTAAGGAGTTGCAGAATAAAAGGGGGAGTAGCGAGGATGAGGATAATGAAGGGAAAACAAATAAGGCAGCCGTCATGGAAGGGAAATGGATATAACCTGGAAGGATGTTAAAGAGGCACCACGTTAAATGAAGAGTGGGAAAGCACCAGGAGTATATAAGGTCATTGTAGAGATACGGAGGGCAGCAGGAGTAGTGGGACTACAGTGGCTGTACCGATTAATTAAGATGGTGTGGAAGGAGAGGAGGATCCTGGAAGACTGGATGAAGGGACTAACTGTCCCTATATTTAAAAAGGGGGTTAAGAAAAAGTGTTGAAATTATATAGGAGTGACACTTGTGGTATTTTGCAAAGATATGTGAGAAAGTGCTAAAAAGGAAAGTCAGAAGGTTATTGGAAAGATGTTTGAGGGAGGAGCAGTATAACTTCAGACCAGTTAGGTCCAAATTAGACCTAATATTTGCCTTGAGGCAGTTGCAGGAACACCATTACAAGTTCTGGAGAGATCTGCTGATGGCTTTTCTGAACATGGAAAAAGCTTATGACAATGTGTGCATAAATACGGTGTGGGAAGTGTTGAAAAATAAAGGAGTGGAAGGTGGAATAGTGAGGAGAGTGAGAGAAATGTCAACATCTTCAACAACCACCGAGAAATTTGATGACTTTTGGATATTTCTAAAGCTGTATAAAAAATCAACGTGTCCACGTCGTCTGGAGCCTCTCGAGTCTATATTCTATTGTTCCATAATGCAGCTGACAGTATTGCAGTGAGTTGGGATTTGTTGTGATCGTTGGATAGGAAATGATCTTGCTTGACTGTAATTTAAGTGTCTTCATTGAAGTTTATGTCAACTGGCTTCGTGACTCGATACCGTCGCTTCTGTTCGGCTGTTTTAGTGTTTTTGGCAGAGGAGGAGTAGACATCGATAACAACTGCACAACTATTTCCTTGATAGTATTTGAAAACGTAGTTGATATAAGCTTCACAAATAGTTGAAATGGTAGAAACTCTTGGCCAAATAACTCTGTGAAGTAGGAAACCTCCATCAATGACAATATTGAAATCTTGAAGTATGATTTCTACGGTGGGTTTAAATATGCAATAAAGTATTGCCTTCTTGGTTTTCCTCATTTCCGCTTCGTCAAATAGGGCTAATGGAAATGGGGCTAGCTCGTACTGTAAATATAACTTCAGGTCTTCGTAAGTTTGTTTGCTTATAAAGGTCCTCTGAAAAATTAGCAAGGGATCAATGACAGCTGGGTCACCTTGTATTTTGATAGATGTTGCTGGAGAGAGGGAGCGCGCGATCTTTACGTGTCATCTTGACCTCTGAAAACGGATTACCCACGATCTTCTCCATTGCTGCCTTGCCAAATGCAACAGCTTTGTAGCATGTCGTAGTTTCATCCCTCACAACTCCAGTTGCTATTGAAATGATGTCTTCAGTTACAGGGAATAGTCCATAATTTTAAAATCACTGTGAGATTTTCTGAATGTCGGGCGCGTCTCGTGTTTTGCGGGCAGTCCCAAAATCTTCATGTTGTTCACTTGTGGCAAACAAGCCACCAGTTAATTCTTCCAATGATGTAAAAATGTCATGGTTAAAGTTGTCCCCAGTATCCACTTGCTAATGACACTATCCGTGATACCCCTTCCTCGTGTTAAGCCACCCCTGCTTTTGAATCCTCGCATCAATGTTGTTTCAATGGTCATATCTGACCGAACACCTGTACAGAAATAGCAGACCTTCGCACTGTGAAGTGACCTTCCCTTATTAGGATCGAACACGTCTTCATCTGTCCCAAAACGACAGGACAAAAACACACAAAACTCGCCATCTACTCGTTATAGTATATGCTATTAGGCGTCTGCTGAGCTTTGTATTGACTGCCTTTAATCTATCCACGTATTTTTTTTTAAATTTTGGTCAAACACTCATTTCGATTGGTCCATTTTGTTTCCCTTTTGGTTGAACACGCACTCCTATTGCTTAATTCTGTTCACTTTTTGGTCAAACACGTAAACCATTTGTTCAGTTTTGCGGCCCTATTGGTTGAGTATGCACCCCAATTGAGTAATTATTTTCCCCTTTTTATAAACACGCACCCCTTTTGCGAACTTCTGTACCCAAAAGCTCAACCTTGGATTATACCCAGCTGGTATTCAATATTTGCCCTCCCCTTTACAAATCTAATGAATCTAACATTTAGTCTGCGTGCCACCGATATTGATTTTGATTAAAAACAGTTTTTGCAATTTTTGGGCAATTCAAGGGAAAGGGGAGCACGTAAATGCCCAGCTTGCTCACTCAATCCCTTTTCAGTGGGTGCACCACTAGGATTCAACACTAGTCCCTTATATCTATCCACTGGTGTTTTTTTTTAGCACCGTGCCATACTACCTGTTGAGTTTAAGGAAGTGTATCCGGAATTGTCGGGGATAAAGATGGATATTTGAAAACTGTTTAGGAAAAAAAAACCTTCAGTACACCCAACCAGGATTCAAACCTCGATCCAATCCAGTATAACACGAGAATAACGTCTTAAGGGTCGGCGCACACATGTCCGTATCGCATCGGATCAGCTCTTATCAGCTCAAAACGTATTTTAGAAAGTTAAAACACACTTGTCCGTATGGAAACGGATTGGCTCCTTTCTGTTTGTCTTGCCCAGCTCTATCTCTTCTGCAAAATGCTGCTGCCAACAAGCTACCCTCGGCCAATATGTTGGCAGGCACCTACTAGACAAATAATATAAAACATTTAAATGTATATGTTGTGGTTTTTTTTAAATTAACTTAAGCCAATTCAAATTAAGATACAAGATTGATTTAAACTTTTTTTGTAATGTACTACTATCATTTGATACTTTTATAATTATGTATACTGATATTATTCATTTAATTTTATGTTAAACTTTAAATTTTACTCATTGTTACAATCAAATGTAGTTTATTTCATATTTAAGTTTAGTTTTCTCTCCCAGTGTGGAGCCATAAAAGGTACACTTTCATACGAGCGGCCATACACAAACCACTTCTTAAACACAATCATGACATTAGATTACTTCAGTGCTGTGATGAAGCGGAAGAAGCTGTAATTATATTGTTACGTTAGAGCAGTGTGGTCAAAATTAATAACCTAGAATTGACTTTTGTAGCTATTTACATTTCTACATTTTACATTATCAGTCTAGCACAAGCCTGCACAACATATTGGCCGAGAGTAGCTTGCGGGCCATAACAAACTTGTAAAGCTAAATGAGGTATGTTTGATACGTGTGCCAGGACACGGATTTGATGTCTCTAATCAGATACTTTCGAAATACATAATGGGTTGAAACAAGGAGATAGACTTTCCCCATTACTTTTTAATCTAATCATTTGATATGGTTAACGAGTTTAAAATATTTTGACACAAATGTAAGTAGCAATAACGATATTAGAGTGAAAATTGGGAAAATAATTAGTCAATAAATGCATGCTATTACTCGGTCAGTAAGTTGTTGTCATCTCACCAGGTTTCAAGGAATGTAAAACTAAGAGTATACAAACAATAACTTTATCGGAGGTTTTCTATGGATGTAAAACGTGGTCTCTTAGCTTACATGATGAAAACCAATTTAGGGTATTCGAAAAAAAGGTGGCTAAGAATATATTTTGTCCTAAATTTGATGAGGCTACTGAGTAGTGGAGGAGGCCAAATAATGATGGGTTACATACCCTGTACTAATCACATTATCGCAATACATTGTTAGATTACTCAAGTCTCGTATATTACGGTGGGCAGGACATGCAGCACGAATGGGAGAATCTAGAATCGTAATCAGGGTATTGACTGGCAGACCCAAGGGAAAGAGACCATTGGGAAGACCTAGACGCAGATAGGAGGGTAACATTAGAATGAACCTGAAATAGATAGGGTGTAATGAGGTGAACTAGCTCAAGATAGGGATAGGTAACGTACTTTTGTAAGTGCGACGATGAACTTTCGAGTTCCCAGTGCCATAGAGTAAGTAACTGGAGGTAGAGTTGGGCAAGACAATCAAATAATAAAGGAGCTGATCCGATACGACGCAGACAAGGGTGCGTCAGACGTGTAGACCATGTGGACACCGTAAGTGGGTATTTGTCCAATGTTATTTTGAAAAGAAGTTATGGATAGATTTTTTTGTATTCCTCAAGCAAGGTTCCCTCGATCCAGTGGCGTGTCTAAAGGAGGTTCACCAGGAAACGACGGATAAATGACTGTCCGAGTGCTTTCGGTCCAACCATTACCTCTTTCACTTGTTGCTACGGGTCTCTTAAACTCTATAAATATGATCGTCATAGTTTAGTGGATCGCAAAAGGGTTTGAATAAACTTGCAACATTTTTGTAAAGTGCTCAGTTAAAACCCTCAAAACATAGTATATATTATTTTTAATTTAATCGAAGGTATTAGTAACGCATATTTAACAGCACCAAATGAAACGTTGAAAATAATTTTAATAAGGATAAACTATTTTGTGCTAAAATCAATTTTTCGTAAAGTGTTAATTCAAGCTTTGTACAGCCCGTATTTATAAATAGAAGGTTCACTTTAAAAAAAATGTATTTTTTTTCTTACAGAACATCTTACTTAATATAATAGGCGTACGCAGACATATTGTTTGGGGGTTGTTAGGAAAATATAGTATTGGGTACCCATAAAATAACCTAATAAATCAATGAATGCTAATTTTTCAAAAACAAGCTGTGCTAATATTGTATATATCGGTTCTATTTTATGATTATTTAGAAAAGTTAAAAAACATTTTAACTCACTATTAGGCCATATATTTAACTATCACTACTATAATCCGTATATGCAGATTTATGTTGTGTTTTAAGAAAATCTTGCCCGCCTCGGTGGCGTAGTTGGCTAACGCGCCAGTCGCGTTGAGTCAGACCACCGAGGATGGGGATATCGAGTTTCGAATCTCGGTCGGGTGAACTGGGGGTGATTTTTCCTAAAATGGTTTTCCATTCTCCCTCCACGCAAATGCGGGTTCACTTCCTCTAAATTCAACCTTCACAATTCCTAAACCATTAGTGTAATTAGTACTTAAGCGTATAACCTGAACGGGTAGTAAGACGCGGTGCTAAAAAAAATTAAATTAAATTTAGAAAATCTTACATCATAAATTAAGAGTCCCATGTGCACGCTTATAGTAAATATATGTTAACAGCACAAATTAAATTAATTTTGATGTGTTTGCACTAAAAGACAATAGTTATGGTTTGACAAGAGTATTTATTTTCTGATTTCATAGCAAAGTAACGAGTATAGCCCGAACGGGTACTGAAACACAGGGGAAAAAAATTAATATTTAATTTTTTTTAATCTACAAATTTTCTTAAATCTATATCATGCTGATAGGGTTGGTAGGAGGAAGATATTCCTTAAAGGAAATTTGCCAGCACTTAACCTGAAAGAAAATCGGAAAAACATTCGTGGGAAAACACCAACAGCACACCAAGCTGGGATTCAAACCCCTACGTCCTCACCTAGGCAAACCAAACTGAGTTCTCTTGGGTGAACAAAAAATACATTTAAAATGTGTAGAATATTTGTTAGTTGATTTATTTTTACCCTCGTACAAAACTTGAATTGAATTCAAAAACTTTTGAGGTTCGATTGAATGACATTTGTTGAGACTTTATTGGCTACATATCAATTCAAATAATATATTATCAATACGTCGCTAACTGGATAAGGGGGTGGCCAGACTGAGCTAGCGAGCGAGCGACTAAAATATAAAATAGAACACATTGGTTGTAATGAGAGGTGGCCAGACTGGAGCGAGTGAGCGACTGAGCGCGCACGCTTGAAAGATAAAACTGGTTCTATTTTTCAAGCGCGCGCTCGACCCGGTACAGTCTAGCTTACAGGCGCTAGGCATTATTATTGTATGTTGGTTCATTGAGTGCTAGGAAAACTTCTCAATTTGACATTTTTATTAATATCGATAGGTTTAGCACACTTGCTACTAGCGGCCTAATTTAATTGGTAAGATCCTAAACCATATATATGTAAAGCTGATATGTTATGTTAAAATACTTCAATATTATCAAAGTAGGCTTTTAAAAATAAGAATCACCATTAGCGTGGAGAGAGAATGAGAAAACCACAACAATAAACCACTTGTTAAAAAAAACCTCAGTTCACTTAGCCAAGATTCGGAGCCTCCTCGTCAACAACTAACGAAAGCTATCTGCTAATCACGCGCTTGTCAGTCTGGTCGAATTCCTTTCAAAAAGATGGGACAGTAGATAAAACAACACGGGCGATGGTTCCATCAACCGTAATTTGTTGGGGATTTCGTGTGAAGAGAATTATTCTTAAACGTCTTGCTCCTACATAGTAATTTACATCTCAACTGTACACCCCTTTTAATAAGCGCATGAACTGATTCAAAAACAGGAATGACGCATCCTTTCGTTTTGATCTAATCCTCCCTCTTTTTTTCCTTTGTTTTATTCGCCAACGATGGGATTGAAGGGTTGGTGTGTGTGTGTGTGTGTGAGGGGGGTGTTAGTGCTGTCATATCCCAGTATTCATGTCCCATTACCCCACCCCCTCCCTCCCAGCCAGCAGCTTCAATGTAAAGAGAGTTGGAGAAGTGACAGAACACCGTGACTCGGTGATTGGACTGGCTGTAGAAGGGGGAAAGAGGGAGAATGTTACCATAGCAACAAACTCTCTCCCTTCTTGCCTCTCCAACTCCTCTCCTACCCATCAATCTAGATACTATACACCGTGAAAATATGAGCAGATTATTATCTATCTCTCTACCCTTTTAACCTTCGATCGCTTTGATGTGAAACGTGAGATGGTGGGAAGTTACGAGTGAACCGTGTTGTTTTGAAAAGAAAGATGGTTTTTTCTAAGGAAGGAGCCAATCGAGTGCTTTAGAAATAACACATTTAAAATCATCTACTCCATGTAATTAGTCGGTTTCACTTTGATATCAAAGTAGGCCTATTCGGTTCCATAAGTTGTAATGTCATGATGACTTGTTCTAAGTGGATGCTCCCTTTTTATAATATTTTATTTAAACGTCGATGAACTTCGTTTCTGTTAAAAGAAAGTGCCCAAGTTTTTTATTAATGTTTCTTATTTCACACTTTGATAAGTATTGATTACCTCTTTATTGTAAATTTGTTTTAGTTAATACTAACTAGAATCAGGTGTCACATGCTTTAGGGTACACCTGCACAAAATACGGCCCACGGGCTTTTTGCGGCCAAACAAAGGATATTCTGTGGCCTGCTAAGTATTTCTATGACTTCATAAATTGCAGTCTCTTGTGGTCAACGATTGGTTAAAGAAGCATTATTGAAGCATCGCTAATTGATAATCACTTGAAATACATTTTGAATACATCCATCACAAAATAATACCGGAAAACTAGGTATTTAATGCTTACAAAATTTGTATTATGTGTCATTGAAGGGGGGATGGGACGGGACGAGAGAAAAGCCAGTGTTTTTGCAGATTTTAGGGAAAAACTATTTTCTTTTTGGCTAAAATAAATAAAATATGTCTCAAGTACAAACATAGAGTTTAATTTTCTTCACATGTTTATATCAACAGTTCCTGAATATCCATCATTAGCACAGCGGTATTATTTGATAAACTTTTTAAATTAAGAGAAAAAGTTGTCATTAAATTTCAGGACACCCTTGAAAATTGAAAATATAATTCTATGTTTGTAATGGAGCAATATTTTATTTATTTTGGCCAAAAAATGTTTTGCCATAAAAACTACATAAACACTGGTTTTTTCATGCATCCTTTTCCCTCCCCCCCTTAAGGCCATTTGACAAGAAAGTCTCTCAGAGAATGATTGAGACCTTGGGAATCTATGATATGTTGGTAGTGATTGTAACATAGGTTGGCGAGTGGAGGCGTACATCCAACAAGGACCTAATGGACTAAAACTTATCTTATATGTTTGTAAAAACCTTCAGAAGAAACTACCGCTTCTTTTCCCGTCATTTACAAACACTTACAATGTTCTATTTTTAACTTGTCACTCTGTATTTTTTTGCACCGGAGGGTTTAACTTTGATCCGACTCTGTCCCATGGAATTGGGACTCCAGTTTGAAGAAAAACTTAGGATTTATTTTTAAAATAATCTACATATGTAGCCTGTTGAAACATAATATTAATTGTATTGAGAACTAGACTTTTAAACAATGTGCTTAGACAAAAATATATTTGAACGATTAAGCACTTAATTAGAAAAGTTTAAGTAGTAAATCCTTAAAAAGCCCTTTATTTGTAGATAAAACACTTAGTAGGCAAACTCTTGGTTTTGATTACAATATTTAACACCCATACCGGTGGTTTCGTGGAAAAAGGCGTCAGTCTCTCTTACCCACCTTACAGGCTATGTGATCAGCAACAAGGCTGAATGTACTGAGGGGATGTTCCTATTTAATACTAGTTATGAACCACCAGTAGCTTAGTCCCTGGAACATCCAACATTAGCAAATTATGAACCTCCAGTAGCTTAGTCCCTGGAACATCCAACATTAGCCAATTATGAACCAACAGTAGCTTAGTCCCTGGAACATCCAACATTAGCCAATTATGAACCAACAGTAGCTTAGTCCCTGGAACATCCAACATTAGCCAATTATGAACCAACAGTAGCTTAGTCTCTGGAACATCCAACATTAGCCAATTATGAACCAACAGTAGCTTAGTCCCTGGAACATCCAACATTAGCAAATTATGAGCCAACAGTAGCTTAGTCCCTGGAACATCCACCATTAGCCAATTATGAACCAACAGTAGCTTAGTCCCTGGAACATCCAACATTAGCAAATTATGAGCCAACAGTAATTTAACCCCCTTTAAGATGCAATACTTATAAGTTGTATTATAATAGGTATCTTATAAAGCAATATTTTCAGCACTGTGGAGTTGTTTATATATTTTTTACTATCTAATTTAAAGCCAGTAAGATGAGTGAAGCTTATATATTCATACAGTCATGAAGTAAATTGTAATATTTAGATAAACACCAAGTAAAGAGTCAAGACTTGTTTTGATAAACCAACCAAACACTTTATATGTTGAAGCACAAAACTAATATAAAGCAAAACCATCGAAAGGAAAATAAATGGTATGGAGCCCCGCAAGGAATTTCTCGCTATATTTTTTAAAAATGGAGATATTTACTCAAAACTCGTAATATATGTGAAACGAAATAATATACACTAGCAAACCCAAAAATAAATTGCACTATACTTATGTAAGACATTTTTTGAGTCCCGGTTTTAAATTCTATAATTTTATTTTTAAATAATTAATGTCATCATTTATATGTTTGGACAAATGAAAAAGATCGATATTGGGTCCACAAGGGTCAACACTTCGTGTTAAAATTTCAACTTCCAGTTAAAATTTTTTGACATTTTATTAGCTATTGTACATCTTCAGGTCATCGCATTGATATAAAATCCCTCATTTAAAAACTTTTACCAATAAAAAATGTAAATATTGAATATTGAGTCTAAAATGGAGATAGATCATTGCTGTACAAACATGTCTCTTATGAGGTTTAGGGTAAAATAACATAATTTTGAGAATATTACTTATATTTAATTACTCTATTGCATTTAGGAATTATTGCGTTAAACTTAATTAGTATCTCTTTACAACTAAAGCTTACAAAATTGTATTAATATATTCTCGAATATCTCATAAACTGTTAGTTTATAAAAATATATTTCAAATAAAAGTTTTTTATTTTTAATAGTACTAAAATTTGGCAATGATAAGCTATTTAGTAGGCATCTCAAATAGTTGCGGTGATACAGAAATTTTTACAGAAGCTGAAAGTACGCTAAAAGTCATTTTCATAGGAAAATGAAGATTGCCATTTTATTTGTTATCTTAATCAACGCCTAAATACAAATTTAATCAAAATCTTTAGAGCTGATTTTGACAAAGTCGATTTTCTCTCTCTTTGCTTTTTATTAATCTACTCTTATTTTTAGAGTTAACTGGACACACAAGCAGACGGCGTCACTAAAACCACTTTTTAGGGTTCGGGGTTCATGAGACGTCAACATCCATCAAAATTTCGGGTTAGATTTTTTTATGGTCGCAATTCTTTACCTTTAGCGTTCGAAAAGTTTATATATATATTTGGGTATAGCATGAAAGTTTTTTTTTATAAAAATATGTTTTAGATAAAATATTTATATTATAAATTGCCCTACATATTTGCAATGATTAGTAATTTCATATCTCAAATAGTTACGGAGATATGATAATAAATATGAATTTACGCATCAGACCAGAACCCTTAAAGTCATTTTGCCGAAATATTGAGAGTATCCATTTTGTTTGGAATATTTATAAATGAAATTTAATCAAAATCGTAAGCGCTGATTTTGAGAAAATAGAGTTTTTCTCCTTTTGCTCTTCAGTAAACTACCATTAATTTTAGGGGTAGATATTCAATTCCAAAACCCCTCGGGGCAACCCTATGAAAACCCTAGATACCAAGTTCTAGCCTGATCGGTAAAATAGTTTAGGCTCTAGTCTGAGGTACAAACAGAAAGACAGAAAGACGGGAATTCAAAAAATATTCATAAAAAAATTCATAAAAATCTTGAATTCAATATATTTGCCGATCACAATACTTTCTCTACCTGTAAAACAGTGAAAAAGTAAAATAGAGCAGAACACTATAATTTTGTTTCTTGAAAAAGTATTTTTTTAATACTGCATCTTACGACGCTCCCGGTTTGTATAGGCTTACCTATAAACTAATGAGACAATGTGTTAGAGATTAGGAAGGTTTAATCAAGCACTTTCGTGGAAGGAGAGTGGAAAACCATTCAGGGAAAACCACCCTCAGTACTTCCGATCGGGATCGAACCCTGATCTCGCCGTCTTCAGCATTCTAATCTATTGCAAGAGTGGTGCCTTTGACCGTGCGGCCACTAAATCCGGTTTTCTGTAAATGATACAGGATGATTCACTCGGGACTGAACACTTTTTATGCGGAATATAAGAAACATGGAATATTATATGAGCATGGGTGGTGGGTACCTCCATTTCTACTCGTCTTGGGCCAAGCTATGTTTTACATTATTCAAATGTAACTTTAAAACTATGAGTTGATAAAAAGAATAGGTATTCAGTCCCGAGTGAATCAACCTGTAGTAGGGGATCAATGTCACAAACTCTATTCTCTCCATATTGCGCTTTATTTAAGTGAGTCATTAGTTTGGTAATCTGACACGCCAATGTAGGCCGGACATTATGTGGGTTTTTTTCTAGTTGGTGTTGTTTATACAATTGGTACAGTCAAAACAATACAGTTCAAAAAATGTATATTTCGTCTATTTTTTACTTGCTCTCGAAACCTTTGAAAGAAAGTAATGTGATCGTCAAAAAAATCGAACTCGAGATTTTGATAAATGTCGACGTTTCATGACCCCCTAAAAACAAAAAAGTTGTTTTCGCAATGCCATCTGTCTTTCTGTCTATCTGTTTGTACCTGGGCCTAGAGCCAAAACTATTTTATCGATAGGGCTAAAACTTGTTATATGGGAATTTTATAGGGTCTCCCCGAGGGATTTTTGAAATTAGATGTCTAACCATAAATTTAAAGGTAGTTTACAAAAGGCCAAAAAGAGAATAAAATTGATTTTCTTGAAATTAGCTTTAATGATTTTGATTAAATTTTATATCTAAACACTGTTTATTATTAAATACAAGATGGAAATTCTCATTTTCTTATGTAACTCACTTTGAGGGTACTTTACATTAGGGAAATTTTCCAATTTTAATAATTTATCCTCAACTATTTGTGACACGAAAGAACTTATCATTATAAAGTTGTAGTACTATTAAAGTTACAAATCTTTTATTTGGAATATATTTTCATAAAACTAATAGTTTCTGAACTACAATCAAATATATATACTTTTTAATTCAAATCTTTGAAAATGAATTGTATTCTTATGCTCTTTGGTGACAAAGATGTTTCTCTTTTCTCAATTTTTCTGTAACAGTGTTAAGATTCTAATGCCTTAGAGTAAGTAGGTAACAGTGTATATTATTTAATTTATTATATTTGGTGTAATATTTCTACAACAATATATACCTATTATTTCGTTTCACAAATCTTATGAGTTTTTAGTAAATGTCTATTTTAAAACTTTCGTAAAAGTGAGAGAAGGTCTGTGCGGTACGCCGTACAATTTATTTGACAAGGATTTATTCAGTCCCATCAATTAAATCAACCAGAAGAGTTTGACTTAAAAAAAATTAATTCTAAATAAAGACAATTTGTACTACAAAATGAGACTAAAAATAAATTATCGGAGGATAAAAGAACAGTATCTATACACGATTAAAAAGATGGAATTTCACCACTATTAAACTGCTTGTACATTAAAAATTATATGTTTTTGACATATTATAAATTGGTCATTGTGTACATCTCATATGATCGTCTAGTTATACTAAATTTCAGGCCCAGTATACTCACTATTCTGCCTTAACAATGGTACACAAAATCATAAACTGGCAAATTTGACCTCTTATAGCTCGTGAACTGTATTGATTTGAAATCATTGAATTAGTATTTATAGCTTATAATTATTATGTTTTTATTAAAATTTTGAAATACAATTTTAATGTTCAAATTACATCAATGGTAAGCCTTTGAACTGCTTATATTTATAATATTTTTCGATATTTGGCGAGGATTTAAAAAATATTTTTAAAGTAAGTAAAATGTATTATTATTATTATTATTTATCTTCCACAAAAACTTATACTTTTGTTCTTATGAATTTCGAATTAGATTAGAAAGTGGTAAGAACACAATAGTAACTGTAGGTCGAAATAGGCATAATTACTTACCTTTGCCATTATCTATTTCTGGGCAGTCCAGTCCTAGTAGCCCGACATCTGAGCTCAGTCTGTAGCGTGTCTGCATGGCATGGCCCACAAATTTATCATTGGTGAAATGTAGGTTTCCTCTTTTAAACTGAAGAATTAATGACCGGAGGATTGGATGTTGTGTCTGAATTAGAATTAAGTTAGCTTATAAGTTATGTGTTGATATCAGTTGGCCAAATATTGTTGCTAGAGGGCCCGTGAATGCACCTACATTTATTGAGATCACCCTCAATATATTTTGAGACGGAACCCGTTGCAGGTTTGGCGGCAAAATACGTAAATAATTAAGTTAATAGATCGCGGGGGATGACATTAGAATCTAAAGCTGCAATTACACCTATGAAACACTGTGTGGCATGTGGATTGCGGCAAGCGACATCATGTAGCATACTATTGCATGCGTCACTTAAAAAATCTGGCCACATGCAACATTCCTATTACACCGGAGGCTACAACTGTTTTGTGCCTTGAATCAATAATTTTATTTTTAATGCTGTTTCTGTCTCTCGCGCTATGTCCAAACAACGAGCGATCGCTGCAGCCGCTTTTATTATTATTAGCGAAGAAAATAGAAAAAGAATGAGAAAGCGATGGTGGAGAAGACAAATGTTTATTGATGCCCCGTTGCTTCAAGCTGATTTAATCAATCGGTTGAATGGAGAAGATGGTCCTCTCTTTGAAAACTTTACTAGACTATGTAAAAGAGATTTTAACTATCTTTTGTCAAAACTAGAACCTCTTATTGGCAAGCAGTACACTAACTACCGTGACTGTATACCTGTGAACTTGAGGTTATTGCTAACATTGAGATTTCTAACAACTGGAAGCAGTTACAAATCATTGATGTATCTATTTAGGATTCCTCAACCAGCAATTACATCGATATTTCCGGAGGTATGTAAGACACTTATAAAGATACTGGAAAGTTACATTGAGGTAATAAAATCTACTATTATTTTTTTAATAATGTGAGTTTATTTAAGTAAATGGTACATTATTTCAAGGCAACATAAAATACTTTTGTAACTTCACCTCCAAAGCACTGACTCTGGGACATATGAACTTCCTTTTGTGGCTTCGTTGTCACATAACATCCTTCTTCCTGTGTAGCTGCATTTGACAAACTAATTGGAGTTTGAGGGCTGCTGTCTAAAGCATTTTGAGCACTGGAGTATAAAGGCTGTCTTTCCAAAAATGTATGTTCATAATACTTTTCCATACCCGCTTCTAATAAAATAATATCAACCAAATGCTTCACAATCGTCCAAGATGTCAGTTGAAGTTTCTTTATTTCATTGGCTACGTAATCCCCATAAGTAGGATGCTTATTTTTTTTATGCTTTATTTCAAGAATTTTCAAAGAAAAGGAAGCAATAGGGATTTGAAATGGGCATTTAAATTTGGCAAAAACAGTTCTTCCCAAACAAAGGCTGAGTTCGTTAGCCAGCCAAATTGGGTCAAAGGAAGGAGTACAATTTTTGATCCAATCTCCGATGAAATTCCGGAAAAATCAATTTTTATTTTACGAAATGTCAAGTTTGGTGTTTCTTTCAATGCATTTTAAAATTTTGACGCTGTGCATTGACTGGAACGTTCTCTTTTTATTTTAGATGCTACACACCGAACAACAGTGGAAAATTATAGCGAAGAATTTCAAATTGCAATTGAACTATACCCATTGCATAGGAGCTTTGAATGGAAAGCATGTTCTGGTACAATGTCCTGCAAAAATTGGTAGTACATTTTATAATAACTATAAAGGAACCTACAGTATAGTATTGATGAGAGAATTAGATGCCAGCTATTGTTTTACGTACGCTCATATTGGATGCCAAGGAAGGATTTTGGATGGAAGGGTATTCTGTGAAACTACCTTTTATAAGAAGTTACAAGAGGATATGCTTTCTTTACCTCCTCCTGAAATTTTACAGGACAGGATCGAACCTTCACCTTACGTAATGGCTGCAGATGATGCTCTTCTGTTTGACGTTAACATCATGAAACCCTAAGCAGATGTTGGTCTACTAGAAAAATCTCTTGAAATAATTTATAATTACACACATTCACAAGCCTGAAGAGTAGTTGAAAAAAATATTAGGATTACTATGTTCTATATTCCGCATATTCAGAAAACCAATGTTACTTAATCTGGAAAATGCACAAGTTGTTATAACATCGTGTATTTATTTACCTTCACAACTATATGCGGAAGAGTCCTGATTCAAGGTTTATACAATATGCTCCAGGCAGTTTGGACAACGAAACGCAGGATGGAAGGATCACTTATGGTTCATGGTGATCAGTAACAAATGGAGATACAGGAGTAGTGAATTTCTAGCGTATACCAAAGAGGTCACCTCAACAAGCTAAGACAGTGAGGGATGAATTCAATAACTATTTTTAAAAGAGGAAGGAAGTGTTCATGTTAGGTATACTTTGTAAAACGATTTCAAAAGTACAAACTTACCTACACAAAGATACAATCAAGCGTTATTATTTGTAATTAAAATGAGCAATCGCGTGGTGTTCAGTGCAATAACCGGGAGTTCCTTCAATCTTTGATAGTGAATAAACAACCAAAATAAATAATAATAAAATGACTTACCTCAGATGAAAGATTCTCTTCCGTAGAATATCCTCTTCTTGGTGCATCCAGATCCAGCAAACAAGTTAAAGCCATTTAGCCTTTTTCTTTGAAGACTATCCACTCTTCTTCATATTAAGTGCTTTGTGTTCGCGATGGAGTGCACATCGTAGTTTTTTCTTTTAATCAAGTCCACAGTAGAGTAGTCACTCCTCGCTAATTCCCGAATCATATCTGTGTTTTTTTTAATTATTTTTATAATCCGGACTTCGAGTTTCCCACAGCAATTCACTTTTCTTAAAGTCTTCAATGAAAGACTTGACCACCCCCTTGTAGATACAAGATGAGACGTGACTGTGGCATGCGTCATCAGTTTTTCCTTCCACTCGGATCGGAAAAAATGGCAACACTGTGCAATATGACGCACGAGTCAAGTTTGTAGCATGCCACATTGTTGCATGCTACATGCTGTACAATGTCTCCTCGGTGTAATCGCCACTTAAGAAACAGCCCCAGCGCCAGTTTGCCAGCATGGCATATCGAAATGAGAATAGGCCACGATTGATGACGTCGGAACATATTTTGAAAAATATGACACAACCGTGGTGCCAGTTTGGTAGCACGAGACGTTGAGACACGTCAGCAGATTGAGGCATGGTGGCGACATTTTGAGCCGAGGGAGTTTACTATAAATAAACGCTCTGCATGAGTAGTGATTCAATCTTGAAGTAGTGTTTGGTCTAAAAACAACAGCATAATTAGATTTTAAGGTACACCATTTTACTTAGTGTTGTGTTGGAGTGTACAGACAACCCAGGTAGTTATTGTCATTATACATATACTAACAATATGCATAAAGATTAATAGTTGTTTATATACTCTCTGTTAACTAAATAATAAATAACTTACATTATATATTTTGCAATTAATGAAATCGCTGGTGATGCACTGGATGTGCTCGGTGGTGGGTCTTTGACCTCCGTGTCCTCAGATATGGTAGAGGATGTTATTACCCCATCGTGACTTGGTGGGGCATAGCACTCTCAAACCTGTGGGACAAAAATGGGGTGTGTACGGCTCCGGAGAAAATATACCTAACTAACAATCTTCAGGAGTAGGATCTGGGAAGATGAACAACTTTCCTTCTGATAGCCCCAAGAATTATGCGTAACGAGTTTGTGTTGGTGGGGGATACTACCCAAACAAAAAAGGTGTGGGTTCATTGGATCCCCACAAGTTAAGGTAGCTGAAACGAGGTTAATTTCTACATTTTGAAGTTGATGGTCACTGTGCAGGATGTATATGTATATATTTTTTTCTTTATGGTCATAGATTAGACATTTAATTACTTCAAGTGTAGTCCTATTCTAATTCTAGTTTATTTCCTCTATATTTTGTTTCCGATTTAATTTATTATAATCTAATTTCATATGAGTGAGGCTCATTATACTAACTTAAACTAAGTATCTGACTAGCCTATATCTAATATAACAATTATGCAGTTTTCTGCATTTACATATTCAATATCACACGTTTTCCATGTAGACCTATGGGCTGCTTTGATTTTTTTTCGTTGGTGCTACTGTCCAAACTTTTTGACTGCCCTAGTCGTCTATCGGTGACCATATCAGACTACACTTATTCCAAGGGCCCTGGGGCCATGTATTCGTTAGCTGATACAGTCATCTTCCTCTTGCTTGTCTCGTTTTTATTGTTTGCCTGCTGGTATATCAGGGCCTGTCTCCGGCCGTCAGAGACATCGTGCCTCTGTAATTCTGGATTCCATCTTATGTCCTCAGCCGACCTCTCCAGGATCCCTAAAGAGAGTGAGACTTTTATTAGTCCTGCACCGCGTATTTACTATGTTAAGTCTTAGGCCATTGTCTCAGTCTTTCTTCTTTAAGTTTGTCCATGTAATCGTTACGTTCCTCGAAGGAGATATTGTTGCAACTTCTTCAAGGGGTTTCCATATGACGCCATCACGTGGGATATTTTAGATACAATATTCCTGAAGTATGGCTTGCTGCTGGTGTGACGGGCTAGTTGTTGTTAGCCCTCACATATTAACTAGTGCTGGAAAATAACACATATTATTCACTTCAAATGAATCTGCTTATTCGCTTACCAGCTCGTGTTGACCGAAGAAAAAGACGTCCGAGCCCACTGCACTAACTTGTTCGTTTGAGCCAACTCATGATGCAACACTGACAGTGGTGTCGCCTCTCTACCTCTGGTTTACTTATTTACGCATGCGCCGAGGTCGGCTCCGCGCCATGGCCATCCTTCTAGAAACGCCTAATCCTACCCAGGCTCTTCCCCCACCACTAATTCTCTCCTTTTTTTAGGTTGAATCTTGACTATATATATATATATATATATATATATATATATATATATATAT
>CABFWO010002929.1:92377-102503 GCA_902155825.1 Timema genevievae
ATATATATATATATATATATATATATATATATATATAAATAGCTATGATACCCGTATATATATATATATATATATATATACGGGTATCATAGCTATTTAGATCACACACGATAATATATTATCAACCATTGACGTGGATTGAAGAGAGTTCGTTTTGAATAAACCGAGCTACAACTTTGAAGATGGTGGATCCGACGGTCACCCCAGCTCGTCGCAGAAGACCAATCAGGCCGGTGTAATATCAACTCAGTTAGTAATCTACGGGTAGTCAGTTAATAGCTAGTAACTATTTGTTTTTGTTTGTATAGTTAAGGGCCAGTGTTCATATCATGGCATGATTAGTGTTTAGAGAATTAGGTTATATGGTTTCAATCCCATTGAGGATTATAGTTAGGCAATTTGGATTGTATGTTCATCAAAATTAAACTCTTTAGTCTGATCTAATAATGGTTTTACAGACGTGGTGTCCTTCTGACCCGTCTAAAAATGCGGGGTGGTAAGATGCTCCTAGCTGTTAAGACTAAATTGTAATGGTCTAAATACTGACTTTCTCAAATGGAAAGTCAGGGGATTCACTGCTAATTAAAGATGACCTAATTAAGTCTCACGCTTCTTATAAGCTACTTGTTTGTCCTAGCGAGGTGCGCATCTCTTGGATGTTGAAACTGGATTGGGGACTCGGCTTAATTAGTCTTTACCTGTGACCAGCTTCCTTTAGGAGCTATTTAGACTTTAATATTAACTTTAATATTATATGTTTATAGTTGTTAACTTGTAGTATGCAGTTAATAACATGACTGCATTGTATCCATGCCGTCCTAGTTGGGAACTAGCCTGAAGTTGTCTCACAGTGATCTTGGAATTCTGCTGATCCCGGATGAGGATTGATCTCTCATAACTCCTCTAGAGTGGAGAAGCTAACATGTAACTTTGTTTAAGACCCATCTGCTATAGCTTATGCTAACTTCATAAAAGGTTGATTAAGTGTCTCCTTAAAAATGTACTTATAAAGTTTAGGTATTAATAAGTTAATTACGATTTTGACACGCTCTACAGTTGCGTAGTGACTAGTCCATTAGATTGTAGTCCTTTGTTTGTGTTTAACTTATTTTAATCATTTGTTGCTTTTGAACTCGGTGTAGTAAATAAAATAATCTTTGTAGGATTTTGTTTCAGAACGCTATTATGTACATATTTAAGGAGTTACCAACCTACTGGAACATAAAACTAAGCCCTGTTTACAGGTTGTGTTTCTCAGTTTAGTTAAACCCTAGTTATATGTGTTCATGAGCTAAGCTAAGTATATGTCTAACTACAAATTATATTAAGGTGACCAGTTCATTTAACTGAATTTCTAAAAGATGGAAGTGTGTTAACATTATAAATGATTTGATGTAAATTTTTTGTCTTGCTGTTTAGAGTTTAATGAAATATTATTGTTTCAATGAGATATATTTTTAATTGGAATATTTACTTTTCCCACCACCTTGTATATGTGCTTCGTGCCGTGTGAACGCCGGGATTGAGCGTTTAGAGGTTACCACGGTACACTGGCTCCTCAGGTGTTGCGTGTTACTTCATTCCAAATAAACGTGCTAAGCTGTTGTCTCCTCGCCACAATCAGAATTTCTCGTCTTCATCAATCCTAGGTTGGGGAGAAGCGCCTTGTACGACCCATGCCCTGGTATACAATGCATAAGCCCATGGGTAGGTTTCAGATGTTTGGGCCTCGTACGTTCTTGTGTGCTCAGGAACTTATCAAAGAATCATTTGCTATGTTCAATCCTTACCCAGTTGTCTTTCTACTCGTATTGCAGGCTTTTCCTTATCCCCACCAAGGTCGTACTTTCAACCCTAGTCAGAGTTTCTACAAAGTGGTTGTCTCATTTCTTCAACCAGTACATTACGTATCTCCATCTGATATCCAGATCAAGTGGAGTTTTACCTAGTGTGATGCATAGGGAGATGGAACCTCATCTGCCCTTTGATGATTATCTTACTCTTCACACGTTAAGCTTTAGCACATACTTGCTTCATGTGAGGCTGAAAATTGTGTTTTTAATCCAACGTCACGCCCAGGTATTTGATGGTTTTACTCCGGCTAGTTATATGGGGCCAATATTCAGTGAAAAATTCCTTATTAGTGTCCCATTGAGCACCTGCCGGGTCCAACTCCCTTCAGTAGCTTGTTCTAGCTCTTTGGGATTCCCCACGCAGACTCTGCAATCGGTTATTCCATGGTTTTTTGGTAACTCTACACTCTGAAGAGATACCGAAACCCTAATGGTATCATGCAGGGACAAATTTAGCTTTTTAACCTTCCAGTTAACGTTGTCCTCTGGTTACACATGAGTCAGCAGCAAAAAGCTCTCTCTTATCCTAATTCAGTCTGACTAGCGATGTTATATAACATCTTGTTTCTCCTGTATTTACCATATTGTATTTTCTTCAGTGGTTAACTTGAAACGTATGAGGTTGTAGTCAATGCTAGTTTCATACTCATTTACTTGCATGTTGGCAGCTGTAATGTTGCATAGGGTTATAATGATTATAGTTGATGTTCCCACTCTTCCTACATATGTGGCTGAGCTATTAGTTTACTTTAAAACTTAAAGCCACCTGCAATTTTTCCTTTCAGTGCCTCCTCTCCCCCTCCATTCTTGCGCTATACCGAATGAGCGACTTGTCATTAGCGTTAGCGGTGTATATTGATGGCATTCCTGGATATGCACTATCTATTTCTTCCAATCTTTCCAGATATGACTCTATAATATCGCTGTATTTAAAGTACATAGTCATCAACATACACCTGCCATCTTGGTTCTGAGTTCCTCACATGGCACATGTTCATCACTGAACTGTGCTATCTCTGTTGTTGTTTTTATGTGTCTGTTAAATGCGATAACAGAACTCCATCTTCTTCTGCTTATGGTAAGGATGCTGTACCGATCAGTGTCGGCCCATTTTAGTCAGTATACCACAAGTAAAACCGTTGCTCATTTTTATCTTGAGCGTGTGTACACTGTTTCTACAAACCATATCCTTATAATAAAGACTGTCTTGCTGGCCAGTATACCTGTTGCCCGTGTCACTACCACCAACGCACCTGGACCCCAGGAAATTTCGAGTCTGGAAATCAATATAAAAAGAGACAATGTTGAACCTGATCCATTTGAGTTTGGAAAAATGTACGTGAAACTTCATTTTAAACACTGCTTTACAGAAAGCCTTTATCAAAGATGATACGTCAACCAAGAAACAACAGGATTTTTTCTATCTACAACGGTGTTTCCTAACAATGTGGGCATTAAATAGGGAGTTTTTTCATTGGCGGGCTCAAAGGTCAAAGTGGGGCGTAAGGACCGGGACCCTATTAATAGATATCCCTACATACCTGGTTTCGGGGGAATTTTTTTTAAAAGAGTAGTTTACTGATGACTGATTTTTGAAAATTAAAAATTTATTGAAAATAACTTAAACAAATTTGTTTGAAAAAATTGTATCTGGAGAATGTTCGATATGACAAATAACACTAATTTTTTCGTTGAAACCTTATTCTTACCAAGCGGCTGTATTTGAACTGAGGAGGGACATATATCATAACTCTAAAAGGCTCCAACTCTAATCAAGTATTAGTTACCAGATGAATGCAGATATATTTAAGTGTTTTAGGAGGAAAAGGGGTTCTTAGAGGGAATAATTCTATCAAATTTACTAATTTGGAAATAATTTGGTCCATTTACAGTCTATAAAGGTCATGATTCCCCTTTAAGTCCTTATATTTATCCGGGATCCAGAGGTAAGTCAATCCCCCATCGACCTGAACTTATGGTTTTTCGGTTGTTTTTTCACCACGTCTCACTATCCGTTCGGGTTTTACGCATATGAACTACCTGCATTAATGTATTAGGGATGAAGAATAATTAATTTAGAGTTAAGTTCTCGATTTTTCTTGGAGGGAGGGTAGAAAACCATTAAGATAAAAACCACCTTCATAAAATTCAAATGGTATTCGAACCCTGATCTTCTCGTCATCGGCAGTATAATTAACAGCGAGAGTAACAAACTTGTCTGGTAGCTGCTTGTTACTCGTATCCTAGAAGATTTGTTGTTTCTCGACACTAGACTATAAATATTGACCTTTGTTTAGTGCCAGCTGTATATTTAGAATACATTAGGGTTTGATATTGGTACGTCCGTAGAAGGCGAAAGTACCGCAGAGCATAGAAGTCTATGGCGTAGTCTACCAACAGAGGTTGAAACTTAATCCTTTAAGGAGGTATAAGTGAAGTATGGGAAGAATGTGCTCTGTGAGAGAGCCGTATGTAAAATGTTTGTTACAAACAGTGTTTGTTGACTGTGTATTTAATGACGATTAAATTTGATTAAATCTTGTGATCTACTATGTTATGTGTTTCATTTATTTATTAGATTACTTTAGTAAGTTGATTAGTATGTAATATAAATATGTATCTTTGATTTCTTCATTCATTTTATTACGTGTGTGTTTATATTAATTATATATTAATTTAAAATCTCGATATCCGAATAAGAGCTCAACGTTGTAACATTTTATTGGAACGGTGATGGACTCGCAATGTATATAATTGTTTTATTTATTGTTTATTAAACTACCACACCATTTTATAGTATTATACATAGTAACATTGCTAATGGTGACCTGGTGGTCTAGGGGTAAGGTGTCGGACTTCTGTGCTGGGGGTCCGGCCTTCAATCCTCAGTCCCGGCACAGATTTATCTTATTGCCAAACCCTTCCTTCACCTCTTACAAGACGTGTATTAATCACAATTTGTGAATGTGTGGAATGCCAGGCCTCCACCGTGGTTCGGATCCCACGTTAAACTGTAGGTCCATCCATTTCATCTCACAATCACCCTACCATATCACATTAGCGAAAGTGCGTATAACCCGAACGGGTAGTAAGACGCGGTGCTAATAGTAATAATAACATTGCTAATATGTAGTATATCTATGCAAGCGAGAAATGTTTTTAGGGTGGGGAATAGAACAAATATCACCAGTCAAGACAGCAGATTGTGTCGAGTTGTCTGCTGGTTCGGGAGAGGAGTAAAAAGAGGGGGTGGCTGCTTGAAGAGATGGGGTGGAGGAAGGAGGAGGGGGTTGGAGAACATCAACTTATTCGATAGTATTTTGTTTCTCGTTTGAAAGACTCCGCACACCGGAGGGATTTGAAAAACAAAGTGCAGGCAGTCAAAAGAAGATTCTGCAGCCCAAATGTCTGGCTTTTATCTGCACATTTTTTTATACTAAAGTGGATCTGAGATATCTGTCGTCTGGGACCAAATGGTGTCAGGATTACTGCATCAAAAATAAATAAAATACATACAGATAATCAGTGTGTGTTTCTTTATAAATAGTTTCTCATTTGTGTTTATAAGCTTAATCTAGATACGAACTATTCATTGCTAAAGAATAAAAATTTGAATTTTATAATTTTTTTGGCAAATTATTTGTGCTCATTTATATACTATATTATATATACAATATAGTCTATACATGAGAGAATATTCATGGAACACAAATAAAAATAATATATATATATACATATAATATTTTCTCATGAATAATCTCTCATGTATAGACTATATACCGGTATGTAATATTTTATCATATATATAGATAAATTAGAAAATATTATTAAACATATATATAATTAGTTAAATGTATTATATACATAAAATATACTATTACATTTATCGAATTTTTTGTTATTTTAAAGTTACACGAATAAATTGTGTTTGTAAGAGTTAAAATCAATGTAAAGGTAGATGGTTATTTATATTTAATTAATATCAAAAATTTATCAATTCAGAGAACACAAATGGCTTCCTATTTATTTAAATATTAAGATAATTTCCAAATTGTCTCTAACAACGGAGCTTTAAGAACCTACTCGTCCGATACCTTGGTTTAGTCACTAGTGCGTTTATATTTTGATCTCAGAGGTGATATCTGGCTGTGAGGTAAAATGCAATGATGATGTGTTTGTGGGAAAATAAGTGACACTTTCATAAAAACACTAATTGCATAAAGAAGCGATTAACGACGCGGCCTACCTGTGACGTCATAGCAAAACAAGATAGGGTTTCCCATGTTAATGTTTTTCCTATTTATTCAGCGAGTTTTAAAGATAGAACATTGAAACGAAAACCATAAATTTTGAAATAATTCTTAAAATAGTTCTACGTCATTTTAAAAACTTTTTTGATCAGAAAGTAGTTTTTTGTAAACTTATTTTTAAATTGTCTACAGCCTAGGCTGTTTTATTTATTCGCGGAAAGAGCACATTCCTGCTATCCATACTCCTGATATTATATAGATCAAAAAAGTCCGTGGAATCATATATCTATCTAGAATAGTAAACGAGAAAAATGGAAAATAGAAATGGAAGACAATGCTGTTCAGGGCTAGTAGTGAGGCTCTCTACTTTGCAGCGAAAGAGGGGAAGTGTTATTAAAGAAGGCAGACGAGTTACCTTGCAGGGTGAATGGCTCATTTTATTTCCACCCCCCTTTTTTTGTGTGTGCATTGGCGTCAAGAGTTATAGTGCTTAGTGTACTGCTAGTTAAAATGGTAAAACATCAAGTCCCAAAAGAGGAAAATTTGTTTATCAAGTAAGCGATGGTCTGTAAGAAGAGCGACTGCTCTAGCACGTCGGTTTGGATATCAAAATAAAAAGTAGACCTATTTATTAATGGAAAAGCAAAACTAACAAAAATGTGTTTTAGATTTTGTTATCAGGTCAGGACACTATGAGAATGGTAACGTAACCAAAGCCTTCCTGCCTAGACTTTCCAACATTCCTATCCAATTTCAGAACCTTAGAATAATACATATTATATTGTACTTAGAATTACTTATTTATTTTAAAGTTTATAAACAGTACACTAATTGATTTTAATTTACTGATACAGATTAGGGGGTGTTCAGGTATTACGTAAGCATTTTTTTCGGCAATTTTTGACACCCTGCCCCCATTGTAGGCAAACAAAAGCTAGCACTTGACCCTCCTCTTTTGCTTACATAATATTTGTCGATTTATTTTGTTATCTGTTCACAGGAAAAAAAACCCATTATTGCTTATGTAATTTATAAATTGTTGGTAGTTAGTAACATAGAGGTGTAAATAGTGGTGTGAAATAATTCAGAATAAACATTGTTGCACAATGAATTTAAATTTACGGTATTAAACTGGTGATTAAATTCTTATCTGTCTCTCTCTGTCTTACGTAAGCATTGGTCTGACCGCTCCTTCCTCCTTGTCAACAAAAATAAGTGAAGCTCGAATCTCCTCCACCCTACAAAGGTTCTTACGTATAATAATTGTACGCCCCCTAGATAATATTATTTGCATTCTACAATAAGTTTTATTGCATGGTATTACCTAAACTACAAGAAAGAAAACATTTCCCGGTAATCTAGAAAATTTTGTTAAGGCAGGTGATAAAACCTAATTAAGTAAACGAGTACAAAAACTGGGGATTAACTTCTGGCTACGTAACAATTAAAATAAACCACTCTTAGTGACAATATTAGTGAACGGTGGTGCTGCTTTTTTCAATTTTTTTAAAAGTTTTTTTCCCCCTTTGGTTCTTTAGTAAACTTTGAAACTCTTTATTCCAATATGTCTCTACAATAATATATATTATTTAGTTTCATTTACATTATTTTTTGTTCTTAAGTGGGGGCTCTGGAATTTCTTTAAAAACGTAGGGGGAGTGGGGGGTGCTCAACTCGGGCAATATTAAAAACCTGGATGACCCTAGAAGATGTTTGAAGTGTTGAAGTGATTATTCTTTGTAATTATACAAAAAATTTATCTTTTTTTTTAATCCCCGAGTCTTACTACCTTTTCAGAATACAAGCAGGTATTTTTATCAATGGCTTTCTTAGCCATAGTGTACAGTACTTAGTACTATAAGAACATGGTAGGAAGGTCAACATGGGATATTTAAAATCAAATATAATTTAGTAACTGTCACGGAGATTAGAATGTAAATATTTTTTACAGTATCCCTATCTCCCCTAAGCCACCCTTCACTATTTCGTGTCATTACCTGGGAGTGCTTTCATTAGGTAGTCAAGCCATCTCAAACTTTAAATACTGACTACGCTACTGATGTATACATTGGACACGAACTTGATGTATGCCAAAAGCTCCCAAAGTTTTAGGTTAACCTACCAATCATAATACTAGTTTGCCTTACAAGAATATTTTTAATTTTAAATTCATGTTGATTAATTATTTTTCCTATACAGAAAACCATAAACCTTTTTAGCAATATTTAAATAATAAATAATACAATGTTTTAACCACCATACCTATTTATAAAAAATCTTATTTTGCGTATAAATACAAGAAAGTAGATCCAGTAGCTATTAAACTTTAAGATAGGGCTCCGGGAGTTCCTTGGAAGTGGGAGAGGGGGCTCAACCAATAGGTTGGTCTGAGGGTCCTTCCACGGTAACATTTTTTACACCCCGGATAACTATTTAAGCTATTTGAAAGGGATTAATTTTTAATGGATAGTACTTTTTTATGCTTTTCTTTCTCGTAATGTATAGTAAGAACACGATAAAGAGGATGGATTATAAAATACATATTTTTCACGGTTAATAATCATTAAAAGTTATACTCTATTTTTATTATATTGGTAAAGATATTCTCCCGTGTTCGTAGAACTCTATTTGAATTGTATAAAGGAGGGGCCGGTGAGGGGGGGGGGGTTGGTGGTAGGTCAATTAAAAAAAAAAAGGAGCTCGGGTGTGCTTTCCTAGAAATGTTACTGACCTGGTTCTAACTTGGAAATTTTTGAAAATTAAACTCCTTTAAAAATATTTGAAATGGTCATCCCTTAGCAAGTTTTTGAAAATTGTATTCCTCTAGAGTCTAGACCCTATTTGTATTTGATTTTTTGCCGAATTTATTTTTGAAAATTAAATTCACTTGAAGCTATTTTGTTTGAGCTCCTACAGGTAATTTAAAAATTAGATGACTCTAGAAGCCATTTGGAGTGGGCCTCTACGGGTAATTTTTTGAAAATTTGATTACCTTAAAACCATCTAGAATCGTTTTCTCTTCTATTTTTTTTAAATTAAAATTCCTTAAAAGTTATTTAGAGTGAGCCTCTAGAAGTAAAATTTAGTTATTAATATATTAGCTCAGATATTTGAAGTGATTTTTAAGTATCTGGAGTTTGTTCTTGATCGTAGTTAGAGTTGAGTTTGATCTTCTTCCCCACACAACCAAATAATTACTTCCTACATTAAGTGTGCCACGGATCTTACTGCCAGCCCAGGCTAGCGGCTATTTACACAATTTTAAAGATAGTGTTAGTGGATATTGTAAAACACTTGAGAGGAAGACATTTTGATATAGCTATTTATTTGACGAAAAATCTATAAAACACAGTAAGAAAGTTTATTTGGCAGATTTAAGGAAACTATAGTAATTTCCACCGTTGGTGCTATAAGCCAATTATTAGTGGTGAGCAAAGCAGCTTCTTCCAAGACTTCTTGTTATCACATTTTGAAATGATCCAAAATTACTTGACCACTTATTGGATTTTGGTCAAAATAAAATGATGGAGAAACGGTAGTATTCTGTAATCCACACACCTTTTTATAATTTTGAAATAGTTTGCTAACAATATTGGATGTGTACATAATATAAATGGGCATAGTAAACATCATGTAAAGTTCTAAAACACTTTTGAATAAAAAGTAAAACAAATAAGGACTATTCCTATATCTGAGGCAAATATATTAGGACCTACATGATAATCAACCTCACATTCATTCTTAATTTAAAATTAACATGATTTATAAATATTTAAATACGGTATTACTTAAAACTACCATGCTGGTAGTAACAGATTCTATGATGGGTATTTTTATTTTGGTTGTTGCATTAAACTACTTGACTTAATATTAATTTCCAGCAATGGGCGTGGTATTATCTAAGTTTGTTAATAAAACAATATTTTCAAATAATTCCATACGTGCTTTTCGAATATACGTGAAAAATATTGGGAAGGCTTAATATAGTTCGAGCCCCCTAACATATAAACAGGGAAGGTTGAG
>CABFWO010002930.1:0-11980 GCA_902155825.1 Timema genevievae
ACCTCACAAGAACCCCAGGAAACACTTTTATATCTCAAACCTCACAAGAACCCCAGGAAACACTTTTATATCTCAAACCTCACAAGGACCCCAGGTAACACTTTTATATCTCAAACCTCACAAGAACCCCAGGTAACACTTTTATATCTCAAAACTCACGAGGACCCCAGGAAACAATTTTATATCTCAAACCTCACAAGAACCCCAGGTAACACTTTTATATCTCAAACCTCACAAGAACCCCAGAAAACACTTTTATATCTCAAACCTCACAAGTACCCCAGGAAAAACTTTTATTTTAATTCATTTAAATACGACAGAGACCTCTTCCAACCATAATTTAAAGTAATCTAGAAAGGTCTTATGATTGTCTAACAGATGGCAGCACTAACTTAATTTGTGTTAAAATTGGATATTCCCCGTTTCCCCCTGTACCCTTAAAATATTATTCAGCTATACATTTTATTGGAAAATGACGGAATCAAACGTGGAATCCAGCAACAAATTTTTTAAAAAATTATAAATATTTAAATATAGTAAAGGAGAGTGAATATAATATATAAAAAAGCTATCAAATAAGTTTAAAATTTTTGTTTTACGAGATAAGATTTTATCTTAAGGGTGAACTGAAATTAATGCAAATTAAGATCAGGTTGTTTTTTAGAGTTTTTGTTGGCAAAAAAATATACATTTTTGACTAAAACATATCAAATATCTCCTGAGCTTATATGTAAAGTTTAATTTTCCACACATGTTAGTATCACGTGTTTCTAATCAAGCGTCACCCAGCCCATGACAGCTGTTGATACTTCCATGTGTGGAAAATTAAACTAAACGTGTCTGCCGAGGAGTACTATAGGAGTGCTAGGAGGAGGAATGAGAGGGGGAAAGGAATAGTTGAGGATACAATGCAGGACAGGATAGAGAAGGTACGACTAAGGGGGTACAGTCTTGTGAAGAGAATGAAAGAGAGGAAGATACCAAAGAAGATGTTGGATGTTGAAGTGGAGGACAGGAGGCTAAAAGGACGACCAAGGGACAGGTTGCTGAAGGGAGTAAGGAGGAGAAGAGAAGACTGGGTCATTGTGGAGGAAGAGAGGGCTGAAGGGAGTATGGAAGAGAGGAGAGGACTAGGTCATTGTGGAGGAATAGAGGGCTGAAGGGAGTATAGAGGAGAGGACTGGGTCATTGTGGAGGAAGAGAGGGCTGAAGGGAGTATGGAAGAGATGAGAGGACTGGGACATTGTGGAGGAATATAGGGCTGAAGGGAGTATGGAAGAGAGGAGAGGACTGGGACATTGTGGAGGAGGAGAGGGCTGAAGGGAGTATAGAGGAGAGGACTGGGTCATTGTGGAGGAAGAGAGGGCTGAAGGGAGTATGGAAGAGAGAGGAGATGACTGGGTCATTGTGGAGGAAGAGAGGGCTGAAGGGAGTATGGAAGAGAGGAGAGGACTGGGACATTGTGGAGGAAGACAAGTGTTGGGGAGAAAGGATAAGTTGGAGAGGCTTACGTTCCAAACAGACCCGAACAGTGTCTGAAAGCTGTTAATGATAATGATGATGATTATGATTATGATAATCCACTGAAGAAATATTTTATTTATTTTAGCCAAAAATAAATTTTATGTAAGAACTTAAAAAATACTTACTTTATCTTGCATTACTTTTCATCTCACCAAAATATATTAAAAATATGTTGTAGATACAACCTATTTTTATGTTAATATACATTTGATGGTTCCCCCCTCCTGTGCAGACTCTAAGCTATGTGTTTATTCTAAGGTTGGCACTCACTCAGCTCGTCGGAGCCGGTGAAGAGCTCAGAGGCGTAAAACTTCATGTCTCCGACGACTGGCCTCATGTTGAAATGATCCAATCTGAGATACTCCACCTCGTTCCTCTCAATGACCTGACCACTCAGCTTCCAGGTGGCTGACACGTCAGCTGAAATGTGACAAGTACATGGTAAGGACAGGAAAATTGTCAGGCCAGCTTCCAAGTGGCTGCCATGTCAGCTGAAATGTAACAGGAACATGGTAGGAACAGGAGAATTGTCAGTTCAGCTTCCAGGTGGCTGACACGTCAGCTGAAATGTAACAGGAACATGGTAGGAACAGGAGAATTGTCAGTTCAGCTTCCAGGTGGCTGACACGTCAGCTGAAATGTAACAGGAACATGGTAGGAACAGAAGAATTGTCAGTTCAGCTTCCAAGTGGCTACCATGTCAGCTGAAATATAACGTTTTTGGTAAATTCCGTATCGTTTTCGTCTTTTTAATGTAAATTCCGTCCCATGTTTATAAGCTCTTTACTGTTCCGTCCTGTCTTTATAAGGGTGTTATGTAAATTACGTCCCTCCCCTATCCTTCTCTATATAAAGAATAGGGAATATATTTATTAATAGCAAATAGAATTTAGGATAAAGGAAAAAAAGGGAGAATAACATTTCACATATTTTTCAGAACAACTTTTTTTATCTCAAACCTCACAAAAACCCCATGAAACAATTTTATATCTCAAACCTAACAAGAACCCAAGGAAACAATTTAATATCTCAAACCTCACAAGAACCCCAGGAAATAATTTTATATCTCAAATCTCACAAGGACCCCAGGAAACAATTTTATATCGCAAACCTAACAAGAACCCCAGGAAACAATTCTATATCTAAAACCTCACAAAAACCCCATGAAACAATTTTATATCTCAAACCTAACAAGAACCCAAGGAAATAATTTTATATCTCAAACCTCACAAGAACACCAGGAAATAATTTTACAGTATATCTCAAACCTCACAAGAACCCCAGGAAACAATTTTATATCTCAAACCTCACAAGAACCCAAGGAAACAATTTTATATTTCAAACCTCACAAGGACCCCAGGAAACAATTTTATATTTCAAACCTCACAAGAACCCAAAGAAACAATTTTATATCTCAAACCTCATAAGAACCCCAGGAAACAATTTTATATCGCAAACCTAATAAGAACCCCAGGAAACAATTCTATATCTCAAACCTCACAAAAACCCCAGGAAACACTTTTATATCTCAAATCTCACAAGAACCCTAGGAAACACTTTATTTTAATTAATATAAATATGACAGAGACCTCGTTTAGCCATAATATAAAGTGTATTAGAAAGGCATCATGATTGTCTAACAGATGGCAGCACTAACTTAGTTAGAGTTAAAATAGGATTTTCTCACTATTTCTCCTTGTACTATTTAAATGTAGCAATGAAATATAATTTCTTTATATTTCAAACATTGATTACAAAATGACTAATTTTTTTACTCGTCTACAGAGGTAAAAACCACCAAAAAAATTGATTTCAATAACGTAGTGTGGAAAAGATTCTTTGATTTGTTCATACAATTCTTTGATGACTGATTATGATTTGTTTATTTAGTGAATTTCATTCATTTTCTTGAAAAAAAGTCTAAGAGAACATAAATATTTAATAAAAAAAATCGACACAATATCACCAAAATATCTATTTTTATTATTACTATTATTTTTATTATTAAGTGTTCTGTTTTACGACAGGTCTATTCCTTTTGTCAGTGAACTTAGACCTCCAAAGCACCCTGTCCTCTGCCTCCTCCTTCAGCTCCCGGAATTTTCTTCTTCCCTTCGAGTCATCCAATATTTGAATCCTCCTCCTTCCTAAGCTCCTCTTTCCCTCAACCTTTCCTTCTATGACGTCGTGCAGAAGACAGTTCCTCCTAAGGATATGTCTAATCCAGTTTGCTTTGTACCAAAGAATCACATCCAAAATGGTTCTCTTCTCACTTACTCTTCTTAGGACTTGTTCATTTGTCACCCTGTCTGTCCACCTGATCTTCTCAAGTCTTCTCTAGCTCAACATTTCAAATCTCTCCAAGTATTTCTTTCCCATCTTCCTAAGAGTCCAAGTTTCTGCTCCAAATGTAGCATTTCATCGGTTTCTTCCTTTGTTCCAAAATCAACTTGGTGGTAAGCATTAAGAACATCTATACTCACCAAGAAAGTTAATCAAGTATAAGTTTAACATTTTTTTAAAGATAGAGAAGAAATATTTTATCTACGAAGCTACCACATGCTATGTTTAAATCAAATTTGAATGTTTTAAAATACAGATTTAATACGGGACAGAATTTTACTACGTCTTTGCCATTGACGGCACGGAATTTACACATGAGCTTGGAGTTATGACATCATTTGGAACGGAATTTACGTCAACCCTTCTGAAACGCTGTGCAGAACATTTGTGATGTCTTACACATGCTGATGTTGAATACGCCCTTTCCGTTGATTGGGAACACGACGATCAAGCCGTTTGCCTTGTAGCTGCCCTCTACGAACACGCCTGGAAACTTGACATCAACCTCCATGGACAAATGGGTGTCGTTCACGTTGGATCTGGAAAACAAAACAGGTCTTCATGAAACTCATCACTCAAATCTCTCTCATTTCATCGTTATACAAAATAAACTTTTTAGCATAATTATTTGGTAATACATTCATAAACCTAATCACGATGCTCCCTTACGGGGTAGGCAATAAACTGTGCATTTAGCTCAAAAAACAACTCCGTACTTAATCCATCCTCACTAACTTTCTCTACACTTCTCTATCCTTACATACGAGACACACTCTTCATGTTTCTCTTTTTCACACATTCTTCTACAACGTTTAGCCACGTCTTACATGACCTACCCCTTCCTTTTGATCCACACACTCTACCAACCAATATAATTTTTATTCAGTACTGTGTCTTACTACCCATTCTAGTTATACGCTAGTGGTTTTAGGGTTTAGGGAGGTTATATTTATATGAATTGTACACGAATTTTGGTGAAGGGGGAATAGAAAACAAGTTAGGAAAAAAACCTCTCTCAGTATATCCAGCCGAGATCCTAACCTCGATCTCCCCGTCATTGACAGACTAATCTACTGCGAGGGTAGCGCGTTAGACCATGTAACCACCAAAGCGGGTCACCAATATATTAATGACTGATCGAGGCGTCTTTATAATTCGATGAATTTTGTTGATTTACAAAACAATCTGATTTAGATCTCGCTATTAAATATACCAAATATTTAAATATGTACGAGCTGACAAGTGAGACGGTCTTTAGGGTGAGCCTGATTACGTCAAGCAAGAGGGTCCTTCATTCTAAAATGTTAGTAGACATCGATTGGGTATAACCCGCCTCAGTGGCCGCGTGGTCTAACGCGCTACTCTCGCGGTGCCGATGACAAGGAGATCAAAGTTAGAATTTCGGTCAAATGTACTGAGGCTGGTTCATCCAAAATAGTTTTTCACTAACCCTCTACAAAAAAAATGCGGGTACACTTTATATAAATATAACCTCCCGAATCCCTAAAAGAACCATCGGAATTAGTACATGAGAGAATAACCAGAACGGGTAGTAAGATGCGGTGCCAAAGAAAAGACTAATGATCAACTTAAGGTTCACGTAACGTAACGTAACAACTTGAGTAAAAATACAGACAGTGGAGTTGAGCTGTTCTAAAACAAAATGTTGACTAAAATTAAACCCAACCCTTTATGGCTGATTACTGATTAGGCCTCAAGTCCTTGCAATAGAAGCTTCAGCGGGTGTACACAGTAATGTAACAAGAGGACATAAGGTTCTGAAGTTCGCGAGACACAGAGAAAATAAACCGTAGCCAAAGAGTTCATCTGCATACCATAAACATATTCTAAATATTGACACCTGGACACGGGAATCGAAGCCGGGACCTTTGGCTTAGTCCGCCAATGCTCTAACCACTGAGCTATCCAGGATTCGTCCCCTTTGGCTTAGTACGCCAATGCTCTAACCACCGAGCTATCCAGGATTCGTCCCGTGCTCAGGTTCATTCTGCCTTAAAATATGAGTGAAGAATGACCCTGGGCACGGGACGAATCCTGGATAGCTCAGTGGTTAGAGCATTGGCGTACTAAAATTCCCGTGTCCAGGTGTCATTTTTCAATTTTCAGAATATGATATCTAGATGGAGTAATTCCCATTAATAAGCATAAATAATAGCTTTGGCTATTAATTCTTAATACCATAAACAAATGAAATACTAAATAGCAGTGTTGACGTCATTGTCAACATGATTGGTTAGCTAGAACACGTGGTACCCTTCACATAACTCGAACTTCTCTCTCTCCTGATCAGCTATTAGGTTAAGTTAACGGATGCTCACCTGACGTCGTTGATGCGGATTTTGGACAGAGCGTAAGTGTCCGAGTTGATTACCGACACATTCCCCCTGATGTTGCCCCCCATCTGGTAGACAACATTCATTTCAGGGATATGCATGGGGTCCAGGGGCTGAAGGCTGAACTCGTTGGATCCTGGACAAACAAAACACTTGGTTACAGGAGGACTAGATACCAGCATGAATATATACCAGCAGGACTAGATACTAGCATGAATATATACCAGCAGGACTAGATACCCGCTGGACTGGATACCAGCATGAATATATACCAGCAAGACTAGATACCAGCATGAATATATACCAGCAGGACTAGATACCAGCATGAATATATACCAGCATGAATATATACCAGCATGAATATATACCAACAGGCTAGATACCAGCAGGCATAAATACCAGCAGGACTAGAGCTATAACAGGTAGTCAATAACTGTTGAGATTACCATGTGTTGAAATTTAAACCAAACGTATCTATTCAAGTAACATTGTATTTAGTGTTACTAAAAATGGTTTTCAATAAAAATTGTTAAGATATGGACCTGAGAGGGCCTCTTAGTTAAGCGGGAAATTTCCACCCAGACGTCCAGCTCTAAAGCAATATTTAATTCTACGACGCGTTATTTCAAAATATGGTTCACGCCAAAATAAAGTAGAAATATTCCAACAGGGCTCTTTTCCCTTAACAAGCATATATTTTGAGGTTTATTAATAGAAACAAATGTGGGAGTGTGTGTAATTAGCTTATTATCAACGATTTTTTAAACATATTCACGGAGCTTTGAGACCAGGCTCGATAAAAAAAGGGTTTTAGAGCCAGCCTTCCTTTAGCAAATACAGTAATTCTTTGATAGGCTCACAACAGAACATCTTAAGATATATGAGAACAGCGAGCTTTCCTCTCTACCTTGAGATAAGAAGTATAGTAGTTTTATCTCCCCTCTTTCTTACCGACACGACAAAGTGTGGTTGTAGGTGGAGGACGAAAGGGAGTATGAGATTAGCCAGAATAGGTTCCATAAAACGACACAGACCATTGTATTTTAAGCCGTGTGGTCCGACAGTGATTGATACTTTCTCGCTGACCGAGACGGCCGCCTTAACCAGCGTTCCTTTCCATCCCAACCCAAAATGTTGGTCATTTAATGTTGAGAGTGCAAAGTATTCATCATAATGAATACAGCCATGTTTGTTTCTACTAACAGCGTGAGCTACTTTGCAGTTTCCTCACGCACGAAACATAGGTAGCTCATTATAACCTTTCAGTTTCATTTTAAAGTGAAAAAAAAACTTGTTAGACCTTGACCTGACAGGAATACCAACCGGCCTGGAAACAACTTTCAACATTTACGAACTGAATTTTTTTTTAAAGTTGTCGTTTTAACGAATTATCCCATTAAGGTCTTCTAGGTAGTTAAAAAAGAAATATAATAGGATGATTGGTGTTGAATTATTGTACTTGACATTACAAGGAACCAGTTCTTGAATAATATATTAGCCTTGGAAATTCAAGGTTTATTATCCTTCTAATTTGCAGATGAGTGTTCTATTTTATTACCATGTTTTTTGGGGGCGCACTCGAATTGCGGAATAGGATATACCTGTCAGTAGACATTCATTTAGGGCCCACTCGAATTGCGGCATGAAGTATACCTGTCAGCAGACATTCATTTAGGGCCCACTAGAATTGCGGCATGAAGTATACCTGTCAGCAGACATTCATTTAGGGCCCACTAGAATTGATGGCATGAAGTATACCTGTCAGCAGACATTCATTTAGGGCCCACTCGAATTGAGGCATAAGATATACTTGTCAGCAGACATTCATTTAGGGCCCACTCGAATTGCGGCATAAGATATACCTGTCAGCAGACATTCATTTAGGGCCCACTCGAATTGCGGCATAAAGTATACCTGTCAGCCGATCCACACGAATCGCGGGACAACCTGTAATCCTATTTAACTCCTAACCACTAACCTAACCTAACCTAACCTAATTTAACCTAACATAGCCTAGCCTAAACTAATCTGACCTCCATGTTCCATTTTGAACAAAGTCATTATGAATTTAATTTATACTCCATGGTTCGTGTAAGGGTGTTACCCAGCTCGGATGAGTTGTTTCAATTTTCGTGTGCATCGGTTAATTGTTGCTTGGATTCAGATTTTCACTTTATGTTTATAGATTTATTATAAACAAATTATTCAGACAAAGGTTGTGAAAGGAAAAATTACGAGTGAACCCTGAAAGGAAAATGTATGTGTTAATCGCAGGACTACACTAAATGATCAATTATATTGATAGTTTGACTCATAACAGTCACATGGTTTCAGGTGTCACTCTATTGTTGAACCGAATCGCCGGTGAAGGGGAGATCGGATTTCGAATCACGGTTGGGTGAACTAGGGGATATTCATTCCCTCAAATAGTTTCCCCTTCTACTTCCACGCAAATGAGAGTGCATTTCCTCTAAAAATATAGTATACCTTCCTCATTTGTAAAACTCATTAAAACTCGAACGATTACTAAGACTTGATGAAAGAAAAACAGCATAATTAACAATATGAACAAGATATTTTTGCACCAAAAAGGTGAACTTGATTCTAAAAGGTTATGTAGATAATTTTATTTTTTGCTAATTTATCTCTTCCCGAATAACACAAACTCGCCAAGTAATTAAAAATTAATGAATTAACCTGTAAACTAACGAGTATAGTAATATTTTTTTTAAATCACATATATTGGTTGTGCATGCTACTTACCCATAAGGTGGGGAATTGAGGACGCGTGAAAAGGTCAGTGGTTTTTTCTCAGTTTTTATATCAAAACAAGTTTATAAACCGGACGGGTAGTAAGTAGTACGCGGTGCTAAAAAAAATAGCAAAACTTTTTTGGACAAAATAGATCAAACATTTCTCCAGTAGAAACATAAGAGTTTAATTTTCTTCACATGGTGATATCAACTGTTGTTTAATATCTGTCAAGGGTGTCCTGGAATTTAATGACAGCTTTTATACACTCCACCTTAACTCGCAGTCTCTACAATCCCACCTTAACTCACAATTTCTACAATCCCACCTTAACTCACGATTTCTACAATTCCACCTTAACTCGCACTCTCTACAATCCCACCTTAACTCGCACTCTCTACAATCCCACCTTAACTCGCACTCTCTACAATCCCACCTTGAAGGCCTTAGAAACCCCTCACGAGCAATGAGTGTATTTACCGCCGTGAGATATCTCGAGAAGGCAATGCCTCGTACATCACTGTGTATAAGATTGCCTAAGTGCGCAGGGAGTATCTCGTGGTAGAAAAACGTTGTACAAACCAAAATAGTGACAAACGCTTTAATTCAGTGTAAAAAGTGTTTTCAAGGACACCCTGTTATATTGGTAAACAAGAGTGAAGGCTTTTTTAGCATGTTTTATTGTGATCAAGTTTTTTAAGGTGGGGTTGGTAGTAGATAGCATGAGTTAGGACCAAAATGTTGTCGTTTTCAAAACAAACAAAAAAGATTTTATCCAAAATAAATAAAATATAGCCTCAGCAGAAATGTTAAGTTTAAATTTCTACCTGTAGTAATTTTAGTAGTTGTTAATTTTTTTAATTTAATTTATTTGAGGTATTTAAAGTGCTCGTTCTGGACACACTGATTATCTCAGCGAACGACTTAGAGACTAACTTAAATATATTGTTATTATTATTACTATTATTATCGCGTCTTACTATCCGTTCGGGTTATACGTATATGTACTAATTACACTAACGGGAGTTAGATATTAGGCCAGTTTAATTGAGAGGAAGTATAACTATATTTTCATGGAGGGATATTGGAAAACTATTTATGGAAAATCTCCCCCAGTGCGCCCAACCGGGATTGAACCCCTATCTCTCCGTCTTCGGCACTCTAGTCTAACACGAGATTAGCGCGTTAGACCACGCGGACACCTAAGTGGGTGACCATTTAGTCATCACTGTGAAAGGGGAAACCTATCCCAGGAATCGAACCTTGGACCCTCAGCTAAGTAGGCAGACACGCTACCGACTGAACTAAGGTGTCAGTCATTAGCACTTGATGATAAATATTTTAAATTGAGAGAAAAATGGCTCACTAAAACTTTGTGATGCTCATGACAGCTGATATTAATGTTCCGTTGATAGAACCAATTAAATTAAACGTAATTATTGAAGTAATAATTTATTTAATTAGGTCAAAAACGTTTTTTTAATATAAGAACTTTAAAATACATACCTTAACTCGCATTACCTTCAATTTTACCTTAATCCATTGAATTATATATTTTTGTTTATTTACTTTCTCTACACAACTAATTCTAATCCCTGATTTAGTACAATAAATTGTTCGAACATTAATAATTAGTACTTACCTTTACTCAATTTAGGAATCAGCACCTGCAAGAGTTTCTTCAAACAGGCGTTGTCGTTTCTTGGGCATGATTCCAAATATTCAGCTGCAATTTAAAATTAGAGATAGTCATAAAATTCTTAAATAAAATTTCCCTTTAATTATTTTAAATGTATGTTTAAGAAACAAATAAATATTAGGGTTATAACAGTACAAGTGTTGCAATGTTTTTTAAACAAAAATGGTTGAAAAAATGTTGACCAATTTTCATTTAATTTCTGACAAAAAAATTGCTAGATCTACTTTCACGTAATCATACGTCAAGCTATGTGATTTTAATCTGTCAATTTTGATATGAAAACACCTAATAAATAATACTAATAATATATTAAAATGATATTAGTGTTGACTGAAAAAATTTTGGTTGTATTTTTTAAAGTTCCTTTCTTCCGAAATCGTACTAGATTTTGATCTCTCTTTATTATTTACATTTTTATTTACATATAACAGTTATAGATCTCCTTAAAGCTATGCTTTGAATGGGGATTTTCAAAGGTTAAATTCAAGTCAGCCGAAGTAATACAAACATAGTAACTTAGATCTCGTCTTGTACAACAAATATAGATTTAAATTATCCATAAAAAATATTGTAATGGTATTCATATGGATGTATACTTTCTTACCTACTATATGGCACTAGGAACTCTAAAGTTCATTTCGGCACTTGCAAAACTATGCCACCTATCTCTATTTTGAGCTAGTTCTATACAGTCCACCTCATTAAACCCTAATCTTTACCTTGAGCTAGTTCTATCCAGTCCACCTCATTAAAACCTATCTGTATCTTGATCTAGTTCTATTCAGTCCACCTCACTACATCCTATCCTTATCTTGAGCTAGCTCTATCCAGTCCACCTCATTACATCCTATCTATTTCAGCCCCATTCTAATGTTATCCTCCTATCCGCGTCTAGGTCTTCCCAATGGTCTCTTCCCCTTGGGTTTTTCCAGTCAATATCCTGAACACGGTTCTAGATTCTTCCATTCGCGCTGCATGTCCTGCCCACCTTAATTTACGAGACTTTATTATCCTAGCAATGCCCTGTGATGAGTTAAAGATGTGTATTTAACTTATAATTTTAGTCCAGCTTTGGAGTTTGCTATTGGGGTAATGAGTGAGACTAGGAAAGGGCTGATATTAACCGGGACAGTGAGGTTATTAAGATATTCAGGTGATTTAACTTTGTTGGGTTAGAGTAATGAAGTTGTTACGAGAAAATGTTTTAGAGGCTAGTAAGGAAATGTATTAGAGGCTAGTAAGGAAATGTATTAGAGGCTAGTACGGAAATGTATTAGAGGCTAGTAAGGAAATGTATTAGAGGCTAGTA
>CABFWO010002930.1:21327-49901 GCA_902155825.1 Timema genevievae
GCAATTGGGGGATGTGCCCATCAAACCCCCCCCGAAATTATTGGCCTTGCTCAATACACCCCAACCGGGATTCCAACCCCGATACAACAGTCATTTTCAGTCCAGAATATTGTGGGATAGCCAGTGATTCTCAAACTGTGGTCCGTACATGGGAACACATGAAAATTAGTGGTAGGACAAAATCGTGTTTGTTTTCTAAAGTAGTCTATTACAGATTGAGACTAATTAATTTTAAAAGAATAAGTAATTAGTATTATAACCTCAGATATCCATTTTAAACATAATCACTACGTCAATTTTTGAAACTTACCCAACATTAAACTATTATTTATTTAAGAGCTTCAATCAAAATAAAAATAACACCCCCGAGGACAGGCAGAATTGTTTTTTTGGGCTATGGGGCTTATAAAACGTACAGATTCATGATAAAGCCGACATTTTTAACAGTTACCATAGTTTTTGTCTTTATTATAACACTTCGCACCGCGTATTACTACCCGTTTGGGCTATACGCTCATCTTTATTATATAAAAAAAAGATATAGTATCTAGGTGTTAAATAAGGCTCTTCTTATGAAAATTGTTCTGTAAAATGTGTTTATGAAACAAAGTTATATAAATATGTTGTATTTACTGATTGATAAATAATCTCGTTAGACGATGTCTTTCTTCAACAAATGACAGATAATATATTAAGGGGGGGTGGTTGGCGTGAGAATCGAACGCCTATCGAGTGGCCCGCTATTGGGAAAGGTTTGAGAAACACCGCCTCAAACCATTTGTCCACCGGATCTGGTAGAATCCGTGTCACTGATGGAGGAGAGATAGATAGATAGATATTAGATGAGTTCTTGATGTCAATATTTCCATACAGACCTTGCGTGTAGAAGGGACCTTCAACAAACCAAGTCTAGGTGAGCTTCTTTACTAACAAAAATGACCTTAACTTGTTATATCCCGTGGTAGCAGGTTCTTAGCGGGTTCCTGCGCGTCGGGAGTGTGGGGGAACCAGGGAACGCGTGTCATTCTAGTTTATTACATCAAAACTTTTGTTTGGTCAAAATTAAAATTAAACATTTCTTCAGTATAAACAAAGAGTTTGATTTTCTCCACGTGGTGATATCAACAGTTGTTTAATATCTGTCATGAGCATGGTGGTGTTAGATGAGAAAGTTTTTAAATTAATATAAAAGGTTGTCATTAAATTCCAGGACACCCTTGACAGATATTCAACAATTGTTGATATAAACAAGTGAAGAAAATTAAACTCTTAAGTTTCTACTGGAGAATTACTTAATTTATTTTGATTTAAAAAAGGTTTCAATAAAAACTGTATTATTATTATTATTATTATTATTATTATTATTATTATTATTACGAAGTGTTCTGTCTTACGACAGGTCCATTCCTTTTGTCAGTGAACTTAGACCGCCAATGCACCCTGTCCTCTGTCTCCTCCTTCAGCTCTCAGAATTTTCTTCTTTCCTTCGAGTCATCCAATATTTGAATCCTCCTCCTTCCTAAGCTCCTCTTTCCCTCATCCTTTCCTTCTTTGATGTCGTACAGAAGACAGTTCCTCCTAAGGATGTACCGAAGAACAATATCTAAAATGGTTATCTTCTCACCAACTCTTCTCAGGACTTGTTCATTTGTCCCCCTGTTTGTCCACCTGATCTTCTCAAGTCTTGTCCAGCCTCACATTTGAAAGTTCTCCAAGTAATTCTTTTCCATCTTCCTGAGAGTCCAACTTTCTTCTCTATGTAGCGTGATGCTCCAACTATACAATTTCATCAGTTTCTTCCTTTCGGTTTCTTTACGTCAGTTAATAATATTTTATTTTTCTTTGGAAATGTTTTGGTCCCTTGGATTAAGGGACTAAGTTTTGCGATAATGTATCCAGATTCTCCCGTTCCTTATATTTGTAAATGCCAAAGTCAAATGTAAATGTGCTTGCTTACTTAGAAAAAAAATTATAATTTTGCAACCAATTCTCTGGGCTCAGTTATATTTTCAGCAAGTTGTGGGGAAGCGTTTGTTTTCTGCACTTGTTTTATATATAACATTCTTTCGGATCAACACAGAACAAAAAGAATGATTGATGTCAAGGTCATAATTTAAGGTGCATATTTTTCTTGTTTTCACAACAAAAAACTTATTTTATATATATTTCTAAATCCTTTCTGCTTTTTGATGCTATCTCCAGAGTTGAATTTAGTTAAAATTAGTTTTCTATTTCGACCAACTAGCTCCATGAGTTATGGACCTAAGGCCATCTTTGTAAGTAGTGCAGTTCTACTTGAAAACAGGTTGGCTGGTATAATAATAGGCTTGAGGACAAAATCTAAAGGTCACACGTTTTTCACTTGCCTTTTTATAACTGCCTGAATTCAGTTATGTTAGTTAGCTGATGGTGCGCTGTAATAATATATAGAAATAATTATTACTTAATTGTGTGCTAGTTTACTTACCAAAACAACATCGATACAACTAATTAAATAATTATTACAATAGATCCGGGCGAAATTTTAAACCATCAATATTAGCTGCACTGGAATCATATTCATGACAATTTATTCAGAAATTTGCCGATAATCTGGGATTACATGTTTTAATACGCCCTTAGACAAGGATTTTAAAAATATATCAACATTCTCATGGCATAAAAAACATTTAAGTGCTATTTTTCTAGTTTGGTTTTGCATTGAAGTGCTTATAGCTAATGTAAAATTAAAATTATGATTAGTATATAAATAATTTTATTCACTCCAAAAATGTGTGTCATTTAATTAATGTTTGAGAGGAATAAAAATAGTATGAGGAAAGTAAAAATTCAGATTAATGCAATTAAAGTCTATTTTAAAATAATGGCTTCAGTTTTTTCTAGAACAATTTTTTTTTCCTAAAATTACATATCACATACAAATGCATACGAATAAAATACCCTCTATTGCACTAATAATTTTACATAACACTCCAAACTTATTAGATCATATTACTAAAAACAACCTGATAGTGAAATTAAACCTTTAAGTTACGATTCGTGTATGGAAAACTAGTTTGAAAAATTAATGTCATATTTTAATTTTTTTTAAATGGTCCCTACAAACATTTTGGTAGCTAAAAAATATTTCCAGTTATCACATCTCTATAAAATAAGATTTACGTTAAGTCCCGAAAATCTCTCAAGTATAGGATTTCAACCAATTTTACACACATACACATTTCTTGTAAATTCGATTACTTTTAAATTTACTAGATTTAATTAAATACATATTCACTAAAAAAATATTATAAAGAGAAAATGAGTGTACTATATTTAAATACCATTTATTGGATCTTGACCATATATATTTTTATCGTAATAGTTAACCAAAATAAAATTGTGAAATTATTTAATTACTCGCTTTCAATTCCAACTCTACTTTAAATTGTTTGGTTTAGCACACATTTAAAATAAATGGTACGGCGCACCGCACAGACTTTCTCTCTCTTTCTATAAACTCGTAAGATTTCTGAACGGAATAATGTACATTGTATCATCACCACTCCACTTAAGAACACGCATAAAATAATATACAATGATATATAATCAATGAGAAAAGAGGCGCATCTTTGTCCACCTAAGAGCATTTCAAACAGTTTAATGTCTTCCACAAGGGTCAACACTTCGTATTAAAATTTCGATTTCTGGTTAAAATTTTAACATTTTATAAGGTGTTGCAGATCTTCAAGTCATCGCATTGATATTTAATTATTCATTTATACATTTTGACCAATAAAAAATGTAAATATTGACTATTGAGTCTAAAATGGAGATAGATCATTGCTGTGCAAACATTTCTCCTAAGAGCTTTAAGGAAAAATAACATACTTTTTTAGATACTTATATTTAATTACTCTATGGCATTGGAGAATTATTGCGTTAAGACTTAAGTAGTATATGTTTACAACTAAAGCTCACAAAATTGTATTAATATATTTGCAAATATCTCAGAAACTGTTGCTTTTATAAAAATATATGTCAAATAAAAGTTTTTTATTTCTAATAGTCCTACAATTTTGCAATGATAAGTTGTTTAGTTTCTCAAATAGTTGTGGAGATACGGAAATTAACGCTTCTGTAAAGTACCCTAAAAATCATTTTCATAGGAAAATGAAAATAGCCAGTTTATTTATAATCTTAATCAACGCCTAGATACGAATTTTAATCAAAATCGTTTGAGCAGATTTTGAGAAAACCAAATTTTTCTCTTTTCGCCCTTCAGTAAACTACCCTTAATTTTAAGTTTTTATAGACACACAGACAGACGGCATTGCAAAGACTATTTTTTAGGGTTCGGGGGGTCATGAGACGTCGACATCCATCAACATTTCAGGTTAGTTTTTTTTACGGTCGCAATACTTAAACTTTAATGTCCAAAAAGTTAAAAAATTCATATAATTGCGTATAGATTGAAAGTTATTGATTTTATAAAAATATGTTTCGGATAAAATATCTGTATTATAAATATATATACATATTTGTAATGCTAAGTAATTTCATATCTCAAATAGTTTCGGAGCTATTATAAAAAATGTTAATTTACGCATCAGACCGGAGCCCTTAAAGCCATTTTGCCGAAATATTGAGAGTAGCCATTTTGTTTGGAATATTTATTAATGTTCATAAATGAAATTTAATCAAAATCGTTAGAGCCGATTTTGAGAAAATCGACTTTTTCTCTTTTTTCCCTTCAGTAAACTACCCTTAATTTTAGGGGTAGATATCCAATTCCAAAAACCCCTCGGGGCAACCCTATGAAAACCCTAGATATCAAGTTTCAGCTCAATCGGTAAAATAGTTTAGGCTCTAGTTGGAGGTACAGACAGACAGACAGACAGACGGAAATTCAAAAACCACTTTTTCGGATTCAGGAAGTCATGAATCGTCAAAATTCATAAAAATCTCGAGTTCGATTTTTTTGACGATCTTTCTACTTTCTACTTTCTCTACCTGTAAGATAGAGAGAAAGTAAAAATCAATTTAGATTTTTTAATACGTTATAAATATTTTTTAATGTTCTCTTTGATTTAAGAATATTACTATCTAAGTACATGTGTTTTATTTTCTCTCTGTTAAAAGAGTAACTTTGTTTTTAATGAAGGAGTTAATGTATGTATAAAACATTTTAATAGTAACTATACTTTTTTGTTTAGAGAAATAATCCAGAAAATTATTACTTCAGAAAAGAGTTAGCAAATATAATTTGAGTATATTAAATTCAGCTTCAACTTAAAAATTAAATTCTCAAATAAATGAATTTATATTTTCATGACGTCAAATAATATAAAAATAATACTCTAACAATAATAATTTTAATTAGCTAACTCTTAAAATGTGTGTGTATTTAAATATCACTAATTTCATGGTTGCAAAAATATCCAACAGTGAGGAGATTTCTTACATTCAGTCTTTGTTTTAAATTATAATCTTACACCATTTTTATATTATTCAAAGATAAGTGGTTGTAATATAAGTTTCTCCGTTATCTTCAATCTTCTTTGGTTCAACTTTGTTGAGAGTTTTGCTGAAAATAAAATATTTAAAAACCAATTAAACCATTTATTTGTACTAAAAAATTATAAACTTAAAATTATATTTACTCTTACACTCTGTTTACTCGAAAAGGTAGCAGTCCTACCTTCACCAATTACACTATGATCGGAATATAAATGCTACATTTCTACAAATAGCTGAAAACTACCCACCTCGGTGGCGTAGTTGGCTAACGCGCTAGTTTTGTGTTGAGCTAGACTGCCGAGGACGGGGAGATTGAGGTTAGGGTCTCGGTCGGGTGAACTGGGGGTGGTTTTCCACAAATGGCTTTCCATTCTGCCTCCACGCAAATGCGGGTTCACTTCCTCTAAATTCAACCTTCCCCAGCCCATTAGCGTAATTAGTATTTAAGCGTACAAACTGAACGGGTAGTAAGACGCGGTGCTAAATAAATAAAAAAACTGGAAACTTCTAGATTAGTTTATTTTCTCCAGTGACTTAGACGAACATAAAGAAGGACAACCAATATTGTTTATTTTCACTAATGACTTCAACGAACGCAAATAAAACCAACCAATATTGTTTATTTTCACTAATGACTTCAATGAACGTAAATAAAACCAACCAATATTGTTTATTTTCACTAATGACTTCAATGAACGTAAATAAAACCAACCAATAATGTTTATTTTCACCAGTGACTTCAACGAACGTAAAGAAAACCAACCAATAATGTTTATTTTCACCAGTGACTTCAACGAACGTAAAGAAAACCAACCAATAATGTTTATTTTCCCCAGTGACTTCAACGAACGTAAAGAAAACCAACCAATAATGTTTATTTTCACCAGTGACTTCAACGAACGTAAAGAAAACCAACCAATATTGTTTATTTTCACCAGTGAATTCAACGAATGTAAATAAAATAGCTCTATCCTTCACTGTGCGGCGTTGTTTGGATCGGCTACGTATCGAAACATAAGACACAAGGGTTATAAATTACGAACGTACCGGGAAATGGCTTCGCCATCTTCAAGCGTGTGAGGGAAGGATCTGTTGGAGGTTTCTGGCAGAAATAGACTACACAGACCTCCTACGATCCCAGATGCACCCAAGATGCTCATAGGTAGCCAGGGTTGCACGTCAGACTGAAAACAGCGTCACACAGCACTACATAATCTGTGATTTAATACATTCATACAGTACATTGGATACTAGAATGTTCTCATTGACCAAGTTCCAGAGGAATGGAGTCAGGAGGAATGTCATGGTTCACCCAGTCAGAACCTTGGTGTCTACTGACCAGGTTCCAGAGGAAATGTGTCAGGAGGAATATCATGGTTAACCCAGTCAGAACCTTGGTGTCCACTAACCAGGTTCCAGAGGAATGGAGTCAGGAGGAATGTCATGGTTCACCCAGTCAGAACCTTGGTGTCCACTAACCAGGTTCCAGAGGAATGGAGTCAGGAGAAATGCCACCCCGGCTACCGCCTGGCAGGTTCCCAGCCCCACGTTGCGTACCACGGTGGGGAATATCTCCAGTGACGTCACGAACACGATACCACTGGCAGCCGCAGAGCAGAACTTGCCTATCATGGCAGCCATTATCACCCACCATTGACCAGACGGGTTCTCTGACAGAAAATATTAATAAGTATATTAAATCATGAGTTTTAAGTAAACAAATAGAAATATCTATTTAAACCTTGACAGCCAAATTTGGTTTAAACCTGTGAACTGTGTTCTTCTTTTCAACCTAAAAGCCACATTATGCTCGTCCCTTTTAATATGTTTATATCCATCTTTCCTGTACCTTCTTTTAAATATAACAAAAATTATGTAGATATTGAATTTATAATTAAATATGACATATTTCAGCAAACAGTCATTTGTATAACAGCCACTGAACATTAATTTGACACCGAATAGTGACTAAACGACATCTATAACGTAAGCATAGATACTGTAAGATAATATGTCTTCATTAAATACCATAGTGGGCTTTGTTTTGGTTTTTAACTCTCTTTCACTTCACCTGGAGGAACTAAGGTCTAGTTTAAAAACTAAAAGTAGTCTTATGTGACAACAACAAGAACCTCATCTCCGACTCTGGATACGACTTAATTCGCGTGTCTCAGGCTTCACTTGGACCTAATCTCACATTTAAAAAGTGAGCTTTGTACCACCCCTACTTGTTATATTCAACATGTTTTGCAACCATTCCAAAAGGTACCTTCTCAGACAAGGACCAGACATTTCAAAATGCAACCTCACCTGGTGACACCACAAGACTGAGTAGACAGGCGACCCCGGAAATAATCGAGGACAAGGAGAGGGGCCATCGTCGGCCCATCTTCAGCATGCACAGGATGGCGAGGGCCACCGCGGGGTACTCCACCGCACCTAAAACATTGGCACGATGAAATAGATACCTCCTGAGGTTTATGTTTCCTTGATACCCTTGTGACTGTGGAGAACTCTACAATGCCTGAAACATTGGCACGATGAGATAGATACCTCCTGAGGTTTCTGTTTCCTTGATACCCTTGTGACTGTGGAGAACTCTACAATGCCTAAAACATTGGCACGATGAGATAGATACCTCCTGAGGTTTCTGTTTCCTTGATACCCTTGTGACTGTGGAGAACTCTACAATGCCTGAAACATTGGCACGATGAGATAGATAGATACCTCCTGAGGTTTCTGTTTCCTTGATACCCTTGTGACTGTGGAGAACTCTACAATGCCTGAAACATTGGCACGATGAGATAGATAGATACCTCCTGAGGTTTCTGTTTCCTTGATACCCTTGTGACTGTGGAGAACTCTACAATGCCTGAAACATTGGCACGATGAGATAGATAGATACCTCCTGAGGTTTCTGTTTCCTTGATACCCTTGTGACTGTGGAGAACTCTACAATGCTTGAAACATTGGCACGATGAGATAGATAGATACCTCCTGAGGTTTCTGTTTCCTTGATACCCTTGTGACTGTGGAGAACTCTACAATGCTTGAAACATTGGCACGATGAGATAGATAGATACCTCCTGAGGTTTCTGTTTCCTTGATACCCTTGTGACTGTGGAGAACTCTACAATGCTTGAAACATTGGCACGATGAGATAGATAGATACCTCCTGAGGTTTCTGTTTCCTTGATACCCTTGTGACTGTGGAGAACTCTACAATGCTTGAAACATTGGCACGATGAGATAGATAGATACCTCCTGAGGTTTCTGTTTCCTTGATACCCTTGTGACTGTGGAGAACTCTACAATGCTTGAAACATTGGCACGATGAGATAGATAGATACCTCCTGAGGTTTCTGTTTCCTTGATACCCTTGTGACTGTGGAGAACTCTACAATGCTTGAAACATTGGCACGATGAGATAGATAGATACCTCCTGAGGTTTCTGTTTCCTTGATACCCTTGTGACTGTGGAGAACTCTACAATGCTTGAAACATTGGCACGATGAGATAGATAGATACCTCCTGAGGTTTCTGTTTCCTTGATACCCTTGTGACTGTGGAGAACTCTACAATGCTTGAAACATTGGCACGATGAAATAGATAGATACCTCCTGAGGTTTCTGTTTCCTTGATACCCTTGTGACTGTGGAGAACTCTACAATGCTTGAAACATTGGCACGATGAAATAGATAGATACCTCCTGAGGTTTATGTTTCCTTGCTACCCTTGTGACTGTGGAGAACTCTACAATGCTTGAAACATTGGCACGATGAAATAGATACCTCCTGAGGTTTATGTTTCCATGCTACCCCTGTGACTGTGGAGAACTCTACAATGCTTGAAACATTGGCACGATGAAATAGATACCTCCTGAGGTTTATGTTTCCATGCTACCCCTGTGACTGTGGAGAACTCTACAATGCTTGAAACATTGGCACGATGAAATAGATACCTCCTGAGGTTTATGTTTCCATGCTACCCCTGTGACTGTGGAGAACTCTACAATGCTTGAAACATTGGCACGATGAAATAGATACCTCCTGAGGTTTATGTTTCCATGCTACCCCTGTGACTGTGGAGAACTCTACAATGCTTGAAACATTGGCACGATGAAATAGATACCTCCTGAGGTTTATGTTTCCATGCTACCCCTGTGACTGTGGAGAACTCTACAATGCTTGAAACATTGGCACGATGAAATAGATACCTCCTGAGGTTTATGTTTCCATGCTACCCCTGTGACTGTGGAGAACTCTACAATGCTTGAAACATTGGCACGATGAAATAGATACCTCCTGAGGTTTATGTTTCCATGCTACCCCTGTGACTGTGGAGAACTCTACAATGCTTGAAACATTGGCACGATGAAATAGATACCTCCTGAGGTTTATGTTTCCATGCTACCCCTGTGACTGTGGAGAACTCTACAATGCTTGAAACATTGGCACGATGAAATAGATACCTCCTGAGGTTTATGTTTCCATGCTACCCCTGTGACTGTGGAGAACTCTACAATGCTTGAAACATTGGCACGATGAAATAGATACCTCCTGAGGTTTATGTTTCCATGCTACCCCTGTGACTGTGGAGAACTCTACAATGCTTGAAACATTGGCACGATGAAATAGATACCTCCTGAGGTTTATGTTTCCATGCTACCCCTGTGACTGTGGAGAACTCTACAATGCTTGAAACATTGGCACGATGAAATAAATACCTCCTGAGGTTTATGTTTCCTTGCTACCCCTGTGACTGTGGAGAACTCTACAATGCTTGAAACATTGGCACGATGAAATAGATACCTCCTGAGGTTTATGTTTCCATGCTACCCCTGTGACTGTGGAGAACTCTACAATGCTTGAAACATTGGCACGATGAAATAGATAGATACCTCCTGAGGTTTATGTTTCCTTGATACCCTTGTGACTGTAGAGACCTCTACAATGCTTGAAACATTGGCACGATGAAATAAATACCTCCTGAGGTTTCTGTTTCCTTGTTACCCCTGTGACCGCATAGAACACGTGTTGGTGGAGTCCATAGGGGAATATAAACATTGTATAGCACCTACCTAGGATAGCAGACGTGACATAAATATTGCCACCGATATTTCCCGTGTTGAGAACCAGGGCGAGGTATATCAGGTTGATGGTGAACCACTCCACGTACAGTAGGAGGGTGTTTCTTCGGAGGTTCGGGGTTCTGAACAGGTCGAACAGTCCCGCTTGCTCCTCGTTGCTAGATCTGGACATAAACTGCAGAGACACGCAGGGTCAGGGTGGGCCGACAGCCGACAGCCAACAGCCGACAGTCGACCCAGCCTCTCTCAATTATTTCAAAGGGGATTCCACTAGACTTAAAACTACTTAAAATGCATTAAATTGGAAAGAGTGTTTGATTTAATAGCTAAGCTATTATACAGGGTGATACGGAAACAATTAGATGATCGATGCCGAGGAAAGTGATGGATAACTTGCTGAGGTTTGGTTGTTTAACGTCCGGAGGATCTCATCTGAGTGACATTATCCTCAAAAACAGAAGAAGTGTAGAATGTAGATTCACTTTTCAACTAAAGTTTTAATTTTCAAGTTACCAATCATCTAATTGTTTCCACCCTATACTATATCTGTTAGTTACGGTTATAGCCACATCTAAATGTCATATTATTTGAATTGAAAAATGACACCTGGACACAGGAATAAAACCCGGGACCCTTGGATTAAAACTCCAATACCCTAACCACTGAGGTATCCAGGAGTCGTCCAGTGCCCAGGGTCATTCCTCACTCATATTTTAGGCAAAGTCTGTGATGGATGTGAGTAAATCGTTAATAAAAAAATAGTGGTACGGTACAATCGTACATGTTTATCATACAGAATATTGTAAGCCCATGCATCGGTGGTCGAGTGGTCTAAGGCGTCACTCTCGCAGTAGACTGGACCACCGATGACGGAGAGCTCAGGGTTTTAAACCCAGTCTGGTGAACTGAGGGCGTTTTTTCCCCTGAATTGATTTTCACTCACTTCGCGCAAATTCGGGTACACTTCCTCTAAATTCAATCTTCCTTAATCTATTATAATAATAAGTATTTATGCATATAGCCCGAGTGGGTAGTAAGAATTGATGGGGGGGGGTAATATTCACAGGTACAGTTTGAACAAACTTTGCTTACCCTGGCAACAAACCACGCCACGCCACTGGATTTTATCTCTCACCTGGTCGAGCTGTTTCTCTATGTTTGTTGGTAGGGTCCTCTTATTGCACCTGGCGGCAGTTTTTATAACTTCCATGACCTCTTCTTTCTTGCCTTGGGTCATCAGCCAGCGAGGGGACTCAGGGATAGCCCTGAAGACATCGAACCAAGGACTTAGCAATAATCAATAAACTTTATACATTATTTATATATTTTTAATACAGTCTTATTATAGTCTGAAACAAAAATGTTAAAAATTGGTTATCACTTAACTAACCTTAAATAATTTAATTTTAGTAATAGGAATCTTATAATTTTGATAATCATTATTATTATTATTATTATTATTAGCACCGCGTCTTACTACCCGTTCGTATTATACGCACTTACGCTAATGTGTAGTGGTAGGGTGGTTGTGAGATTAAATGGAGGACCTACAGTTTAACGTGGGATCCGAACCACGGTGGAGGCCTGACATTCCACACATTCACAAGTTGTGATTAATACACGTCTTGTCAGAGGTGAAGGAGGGGTTTGGCAATCAGATAAATCCGTTCCGGGACCGAGGATTGAACCCCGGACCCTCAGCACAGAAGTCTGACACCTTACCCATAGACCACCAGGTCACCCATCCCAAATCCTACTACCTGATAGTATTATTATGAGAATAAGGGCCTTCTAGAACGCACTTCCGACCAAAATGTTGGTATCAGTACCAATAAATGTACCAAGCCCCGTGATGGTGGTGAAGTAGCACTCACAGCCATATCCCGAAGATGAGAAGTGCCGGCAGGGAGATCGCCAGGTTGAGGTAGTCCCACCGCGGAAGGAGGTAGGCTATCCCCGCGATGGATACGAACGCTGTTGGGTTGCTGAGCGGGTTGGCCAACCCTGTGATCGTGCGCCATTTCCCGTCCACCAGCTCCACGCCTGATCGTTCCAAACAAACAGTAAGCTGTATTACCCACTTTGCTCCGCCCATTAGCTCGATAGTAGATTCATTATAAACAGTGGCGGTGGAACAGAGGGGTGCTGGGGTTGGTCCCCACCAGACGTATTTCACTACTCTTTGATATTCTCTAACATGAAGATAAAATATGGCCTCGATTTTAGCTCCAAATAGCTCCTTCAGACTTCAAGTGCTCAACATAGCAGCTAGCTGCTGAGGGCTACTTACAGAGGACATAGCTACTGAGGGCTACTTACAGAGGACATAGCTGCTGAGGGAGACTTACAGAGGACATAGCTACTGAGGGCTACTTACAGAGGACATAGCTACTGAGGGCTACTTACAGAGGACATAGCTACTGAGGGCTACTTACAGAGGACATAGCTACTGAGGTAGAGACCAAGCCCGGTGACGCCCAACAAGAACTGGATGGCTATGTACAGCTCCACGGAGGGAAGGTAGGGCAGACACAGCTGTAAGGGGATGACGACCACGAGGTTGTACACAATCAGCCGCCGGCGACCAAACCTCAACAGAACAAACAAACACTTGCTATGAGCCGTGTGCTGCTCTGTTAGTTCATGTCTCAACCACCGCATACTATCACTAGCAGACATTCTAGCTTGAAATCACTCCTCTTACTACGGCACAACTTTTAGGGGAAGAGCCTTACTAGATCTACTTTCACGTATTCATACGACAAGTCATGTGATCTACAGCTGACACTTTTGATATATATTATCAACATCTATAAAATAATTAAAATGTTACCAATGTTGACTGCAAAACAAAAGAAGTTCATATTTTTTAAAAGGTCCTTCCAATGAAAATCCTACTGTATATTACTTAGTTTGGTTTTTTGGGTTTTTTTTCTATCTGTGAAACATGTTTTATAGCTTGTGAATGTGAGGAATGCCAGGCCTCCACCGTGGTTCGGATCCCACGTTAAACTGTAGGTCCTCCATTTCATCTCACAATCACCCTACCATTACACATTAGCGTAAGTGCGTATAACCCGGACGGGTAGTAAGACGTGGTGCTAATAATAATAATAATAATAATAATAATAATAATAATAATAATAATAATAATAATAACACGTTTTATATTTTCTAATGTCTTTTTAACTTTCAAATTTATTGCTCTTCCTTTATTATACCTCTTTCTCTCAGTTTCATATATATATATTTATATTTTGATTTAATTCTTATTATTTATGAATCACCAGCGATATTAATCTTGAGATGGTTCCGATTAGGCCTGTATGGAATCCCGAACTTCGGGGAGAAAATTTCAGGAAAATAAACTTTCCCGAAACTCGGGGGGGGAAATTTTTATTTCCGCAATCTTGGTGACAGGTAAGACACAATATTGAACTAACTTGTCTGACAGTGACCCCATCAAGGGACTGCCGACCAGGAGTCCCAGGAGAAGGGCCATTTGGGCGAGATCACTCAGGATGGCCCTGTCGCAGACCAGGCTCCACTGAAACAATTGATCAGCGTAAAGATTAATTGTGGACACGGGGTGCCAACTTTCACAACTAGCCACCAAGCCAGTACCCCAGACATTAATCAGTAGAGAAACTCATCCTTTTAACAAAACAAACCACCAATAACTCGTTTGATGTACGTGTGCATTGTGTACATCCGCGACTGTTTCCAGCCTGGGGCCTGGGTCCGTTTTTTATTCAAGCCATATATTTCTAGGCCTGTCCTAGCTTCATATAACTTATAATTTAACTTAAGACTTTTTTTTTTCCTCTTGACCTTAATAACCTGTTTCCTGGTGGTAACACGGGTTATTTTCCCCTCTTTGTTCTATTTTTTTCAATAATTTTCTCTTATTCTTTTATTTATTCTAGTTTTCCAATCTGGTCTAGGCTCTTATATTAGCTGGTCTTCTTCTCCAGATGTTATCCTTCTTTGCTAGTCTGTCCGCCCGGGGTATTTTATTTCCCCGGTACCCTCCACCTTGGACACTCCTAGTTCACCCCATTTTTGGGATTCTCCAGGCATTCTCCAGTGGTGGTGAGCATCCCCCTATCTGGCATCTGGGGAGGCACCCTACCGGAGATAACGCTCCTCCTACTTCTACAGTAGCCCCATGGCTTCTTTGGTGCTGACTGACAGCTCACAGCTGACGGCTTTGAAAAGCTACCGGACCAAATTATGTATCACCTACGCCGAACCATACGATCTGCAAAAAAACATGTGTTTAGCAGCTGTCACTTCTGACTGTCAAAATTTATGTATATACCTAAATGTTGATTGTCAGAAGTCAGCTGTGAGCTGTCAGTCAGCACCAAAGAAGCCATGGGGCTACTGTAGCAACCACTTGGAACCTAACCTAAACTAAAATAACTTTAAAAATACGCGATTAATCCTACACTACTGCCATCTTAATTATTGTCAGCAGTGTCGAATTTCATTGCTTATCTGATTCTGGTTCATTTCCGCGCTCGTGGTCATACAGATGGGGGTGCATGGCACCCGCTCTTCTCAGTCAATTATCTCAGGAGGTCCCTGATGGATTGGCCCAAACACGCCGAGCCTCTTGTCCAGGAACCTTTCCCTTGATCTATAGAAGATTTTTACCACTCACATCTCGGCTTGCAGACCTAAGACTAGGACAGGCACAACAGCCAGTCCCCAGCTGTTAATTTATCATTGTGAAAGGGGGGAAACTCATACTTTCGTCGATGATAAATTTTCGGCCATGCCTGGAATCGAACCCGGGACCTTTAGCTCTGTGGGCAGACACGCTACCGACTGAGCTAAGGTGTCGGACACATATACATTTTGATAGTATAAAATATTGTATTAAATATTATTATTATGACCTCAAAATGTTGTACAACACAAGGGGAACAACTCGATAGGTCTACTAAGTTGAACTATTTGAAGATCCAGTGGACATTTTATAAAAGCTCTCGTCACAAAAGTTACATAGTTTTAGCGGTATGTCACACTACAAGTTTAGTTGTACGCATTGTGTTTTTTACGCTAATGTGTTAAGTATGAGGAAGGCTGAGGCAGAGAGAAAATGTACCCACATTTACGTGAAGGGAGAGTGGAAAATCACTATTAAAAAACACAGCACACCCGACCAGCGTTTTAATCCCGATCTCCCCGTCAAGTCTATTGCGTGAGTGATTCCTTAGACCATGCGACTATCCAAGAGTTAACCTAATTGGTTAGGGAGTGGTAGGGGTAGTTTGGTGGAAATGAACTCGCATTCCCAGGGCTCCCCGCTTAAGATTCGAACTTCGACCATCCTGTCAGCGGCAATACGTTCTATCGCAGGACTATCAGGGCCCGGATTTTGATGACTTAAAAATTATCAAAAGATTGTTTTATAAAATTATCAATAGATTATAAAAATTGACTTCAATTTTTTTTAATGACAATATATTAACCAAAATGTGTGGTAATAAATGCACACGACTAAATCAAACCCACAATTTACAAATCTAACATCTAAACTCTTGTATTCTACTGAATATAACAGGGATCTACAAATATGTGCTTGAGAAGTAATAGCTACCTTCTCCCAACACAACCCTCTCCAGCCTAGTTACAGTCTCACCAGGAATGTGTAATACCTCCTTCAGAAGTAATAGTAGCACCTCCCAACACAACCCTCTCCAGTCTAGTTACAGTCTCACCAGGAATGTGTAATACCTCCTTCAGAAGTAATAGCTACTCTCTCCAGTCTAGTTACAGTCTCACCAGGAAATGACCAAAAATGACAACAATAAATACCTATAAAATATACTTCCCTACAGCAAGTGGATCATGAACAGAGTGTGTGTGCGTAAGAGCATTGTTTGTGACGTACCAAAGAAAGGTGAAATTTCATCAAAGTCCCGGCCCTGCTCATATTAAATAACAAGACGTTGCGTGCTGCCGTCCTGGTGGCAAGGTACGACCTTGGAAAAAGGAACACGACAGTCATATTATTATAAGAACCTGGCTAATGATGGTTCTGCCGTAAGTATCCTCGACGTCGAACTCCCAACTCGTGCACGGCACCGCGGATAGGCTATGACCTTGAGAGAGGTCAAGGTCATCTAGGGTCAGACTGGAGTAGTTCCTGTCCCAGATCTTGCAAGCGTCGTAAGTCACTTTCTCGCCCTGTCGATCAAAACAGGCAGTGATACAATAGTGTTCTTTATAACACCACTACACAGACAGTGATACAGTAGTGTTCTTTATAACACCACTATACAGATAGTGATACAGTAGTGATCTTTATAATACCACTAACACAGACAGTGATGATCTTTATAATACCACTACACAGATAGTGATATAATAGTGATATTTTAAATAAAGAGTGTTTGACGTGCACTTTCTAAACCGACGGATTATATCAGCACGCAACTTATAAACGTCCGACAACATAGTTGAGTCGTTAGCGTGTCTGTCTACCGAGCCTAAGGGTCCCGGGTTCGATTCCTGGCATGGCTTAAAATATTTATTAATGGTGAAATGTGGGTTTCCCCTTTCACAGTGATAAATTAACGGCCTGAGTGCTGGGTGTTGTGTCTGTTCTAGATTTAAGTTAGTTAAAAGTCGTGTGCTGATCTGATCAGTAGGTTCAGAAAGTGCACTTTAAATACGTCAAATAATGTTTACCAAACAATAATTATGAACGACCTGATTCTAGAAGAGACACAACTACCAGCCCCCAGGCCATTCATTCATCGCTCTGAACCCCGATTTCACAAATAATACATTTTTAGGCCATGTTGGGAATCAAATCCGGGAGCCTTAGTTCATTTCTATTGTCAAAGTATGTGATTAATTGATTGTTTAGTAGAGTAATTTGCTTAATTTATAACTGCATTTAGAAAGTAAAATATTTGTTCCTCATATGTTTGATCAACTAAGCTAATTACCTATATTATGTGTAAATTAATTAATAAGCAGATTTAATACAATAAGACCTATGACAAATAGTTTGTTGTTTTTCTTTTAAATTGTTGATTGCGAATATGTGTGTTGTGGAGTCGATGAATTAGGTTAAATACAATGCCACCGCGTTTTGTAATGTACTTTTCAGTTTTCTGGCTGACTCCAGTTCCTCCACTGCTCCAGACTGACCTTGTTAGAAGGGACAGGTTGACTCCAGTTCCTCCACTGCTCCAGACTGACCTTAGTTGGAAGGGACAGGTTGACTCCAGTTCCTCCACTGCTCCAGACTGACTTTGTTAGAAGATACAGGTTGACTCCAGTTCCTCCACTGCTCCACGGAGATGTTAGCCAGGTTGGAGGGCCTGGAACACCAGTAGTCCGAGTGGAGGCTGATGTAGGTGGGGATGTCTAGTCTCCACATCAGAGAGGATGTTTACCAGGGCCAACAGGAACGTAAGTCTCAGTTGCCAAGGACCGAACTCCCCCACAGCTTCCGTGATGGGGTCCTTCTCTTCACCCTCCGGGGGGGCGGCCATTACCTCCGATAGTTCGTGATCACAGATTCACAAATTCTTCTTCTTCTTCATGAATAGAATTTCTGGAAATTATATAAAACATTGCGTTTTACTTCCTGTTCGGGTTATAAGCATATGCACTGTATATTACGCTAATGTGTTAGAGATGTGTAAGGTCTACTTTATAGGAAGTGTACCCGCATTTGCGTGAAAAAAAAATAGGGTAAAACCATTCTATGGAAAAACCAACCTCAGTTCACCCGACCGGTATTCGAACCTTTATATCCCCTTAGTCGAAAGTCTAGTCTATTGCGAGAGTTTCGCCTTAAGACTGCGTAACCACCGCTACTAATATGATGAAACATCAACCTCACACTAGTATTATATATATTTTTTTGCGATAGCCCCACTCTGGCAATCTATCCACAAATATTTACTCAGGTGTGGAAGGCAGAACTCAGAAAAAGTGTACCCACATTTGCGTGAAGTACAAGAGATAGATGTAAAAACCATTCAGTAAACAACAAAAAAACTCGATAAATCCGGATGGGATTTGAACCTTGGCCTCCTTGAAACCAGTGAACCAGCCACTACGCAACTGGCACCTTTATCTGAGTGCCCCACAAGTGTTTCAGAAGTAAGTAAATAATCTAATATAACACTCACAAAACACTTGTAATATTAAAGGTTGATATCCACATGTGCATAATTAGCTTCCTACTAATATGTGACCCGCCTCGGTGGCGTAGTTGGCTAACGCGCTATTCGTGTTGAGCTCGACCGCTGAGGACGGGGAGATCGAGGTTCGAATCTCGGTCGGGTGAACTGGGGGTGGTTTTTCCTAAGTGGTTTTCCACTTTCCCTCCACGCAAATGCGGGTTCACTTCCTCTAAATTCAACCTTCATAATTCCTAATCCATTGGTGTAATTAGTACTTAAGCGTATAACCCGAACGGGTAGTAAGACCCAGTGCTAAATAATAATAATAATAATAATAATATGTGTGTTGTGGTTCACCTCCTTATAGCACATGTGTCCGCTCCACACGTGTGAAAACTGCCATCTCAGCCGTGTGTAGAGTTTAGTCCGAACTGACGTGAGTTAGTACAGACACTGGGCTGTACTATCGATACATTACTTCTTTCTAGTATTGTAAATAAGTTGTCGGTATCCGGATATCGTAAGAAAACTATCGACAGCAGTAACAAAGAAGTAGAAAAAGGTTTTATACGAATATCTGATTACCAAACCTCTGACAAGACGTGTATTAATTACAACTTGTGAATGTGTGGAATGCCAGGCCTCAACCGTGGTTCGGATCCCACGTTAAACCGTAAGTCCTCCATTTCATCTCACAATCAGTCTAACCATTACACATTAGTGTAAGTGCGTACAACCCGAACGGCTAGTAAGACGCGGTGATGATGATAATAATAATAATAATAATAATAATATACGAATATCGTGTTTCTTTCTAAATTAATCCGATGTATGTATCAAAAGTTAGTTTCTAATTCGGAGTGTGATATAATCAGCTATTTCAGGACGTGCTTGTAAAATATCTTAAATAATATATTTATCACTATATTTATATGTATTTGATTATTAAATAAAATAAATATTTAAGTGGTTTTTTTTTACTTACTCTTTCTGAGCCAACTGATTATATCAACTACGAGTTTAAGTATCGAATCAAACAAAAATACTGTTATCGAAAGTAAAATATCGATTTTTAGTAAAGTGTCGATACTTTTAGCTGATAGTAATAATGCGTACATAGAAAGAGATAAACAGTGAAGCCTTGTTCCATTAGTCACCGAAGATAAAGTCTGTTCAGCGTAGGAATTGTTTTCTGAAAGGCCTTTTTCCCTACCAGAAAGCTATTATATAGTAGTATTCTGGTAATAGAAAAGACCTTTCAGAGAGTAATTCCTACCGTGAATGGAGTATATTAATAACACCAGCCTGTGTTTCAGTCGTAATGAGTGTAATTAAAACTTGTTTTCATGTGCAGTAAAATAAGGATCAAGTTTACCACCACACGAGTCGGAACTTGAAAAACTGGTCAATATCGTAGCTACAGTAGTCCCATGGCTTCTTTGGTGCTGACTGACAGTTCACAGCTGACTTGTGATAGTCAACATTTAGGTATATACCTAAATTTTGACTGTCAGAAGTGACAGCTGCTAAACAAACTATTTCTTGCAGATCATTTGGTTCGGCGTAGGGATACATAATTTGGTCTGGTAGCTTTTCAAAGCCGTCAGCTCTCAGTCAGCACCAAAGAAGCCATGGGGCTACTGTAGTATTTAATGGCGGTATTATACCCATGGTAATGTCAACAGTTCTTGAATATCTGCGATGGGTATAACGGCATTTGAAAGACGTTTTATCTTTAATTTTTTTTAAGTCCTGCGCAAATGCCAAATATTCAAGAAATGTGTGTGGATCTGTTTTTATCGCCGCGTCTTACTACCTGTTCAGGTTGTACGAATAAATATGATAGTTACTACAATTGAGTAGGGATGAGGAAGGAAGCTTTTTAAAGGTAATCTACCAGCATTTGCATGGAAATAGAGTGGAGAACCATTTGGATAAAACCACCCTTAGCAGACCAGACCGGGATACGAACCACTATCTTCCCGTCATCAGTAGAATAATTATTTTGTAGAAAATTAAACTAAACGTATAAACATAAGATATACTTTATTTATTCTGTCCAAAAATACGTTTTGTCATAAAAAAACTTCAATAATACCGACTTTAGCTCGGTTTCCCTTACGTCACATACTCGTGACGTCACTGCAAGTGACTATAAATATTATTCCATTTTAATGTATTTACGTTCTATTCGGAGAATTTTAAAGTTACATCATTGAAAACAAAAAAAAACATACATTCTTAAATAATTTTTAAAATCTTCTTACAGTGTCACAAAATTATATCTTTGATCTTTAAGTAGGTTTGTTTTTGTAAACATACATTTTTTTTAAATCATCCACAACTCAGGATATTTGGTTCATTCTCTAAAATGTCCTGTAGGAATCTTCCTGCCAGGATATAGATTAAAAAAGTCCGTGAAAATATATCACTATACTATAAAGCCACATGGCTGACTCACTCACTGACATTAATATTTACCCACTTCCAGATGAGCTAGAAACTTGAAATTTGGCAAACTTATAGCTTTTAGCCTGTAACCGACAGGAAAATTCCAAAAAGTTAAAAAAAATCATTTTTAATTCCCAAAAAAAATTCAAAATTGTGGAGCAACTTTAAAGTCGGTGCGGACCTTTCTTTGGAGGTTTCTTGTGGCTAAACGGTAAGACCTATAAAAAAACGGATTGCACCAGAGCTAGATTTCTTAATTTTAGGTAAATTTTGCAAATTTTGCAAATTTTCTGACATACTGATGGGACAGCTAGAATCATAAAATTGTAAAAATAAATCAACGTTCGAAACAACGCTGGGATTACATTCGTTTACACTCACCGGGGGTTTGGGGGGGCGGAGCCCACAACGATCAAAGCGAGTGTGTGTATATATATAGTAGGAAACAAGGAAAAGGTAATTTCGAAATGCGAGTCAAAGCTGTCCAGGCACAAATACGGTAGTAGAAATAGGGTTTATACTCGCTAACGGAAGAGGGGAACTGTTATCAGCAGATAAACAAGTTAAGATGCACCCGCATCGGTGGCCGCATGATCTAAAGTGCTATTCTCGCACTAGACTGGCTGCCGATTACGGGGGAGATCAGGGTTCGATCCTGGTAGGATGCGCTGAGCATATCTTTCCCTAAATGGTCCTCCTCTCTATCTCCACGCAAATGTGGGTGCACTACCTCTAAATTTAATATTCTTCACCCCGAACACATTAGAGTAATTATTAGTGCATAGGCGTGTACCCCGAACGGGTGCCTGTTCTTAGAAAAGAGTTAAGATATAACCCGCTTCGCAAAATAGCTTCGAATTTCCCAAGTAGGCAACCTCGGACAATTCGTGTTTGTTGTGTTCCCTGCCTGTCAAGTTATGTTAACATTCCCTACAGTTCGTGTTTGTTGTGTTGTGTGCTTATCAAGTTATGTTAACATTGCTGACAGTTCGTGTTTGTTGTGTTCCCTGCTTGCCAAGTTATGTTAACACTGCTTATAGTTCGGAGTTCGGGCGAATGAACATCGTCAGAGAGATAAAAACAATTCGTGACAAAAGTAGCCAAAGCTTCAGTGCTACAGCAATTTACAACATACAGTCCACTTTTAGTAGGAAGTGTCTTTTAAAGAATTACAGGCATATTTTTTACCGTCAACATTGATAACATTGTACTATATTATTATTATTATTATTATTATTATTATTATTATTATTTTATTATTATTATTATTATTATTATTATTATTATTGTAATTTATAGGTAGACTATTGATAATATTTATCAAAAGTGACAGCTGCATAGTCATGGCTTGACGTATGAATACATGAAAGTAGATCTATTAACTTTTCTATATGTCAGATATGGCCCTTTCTATGAAAATTGGGCTCTGTATATAACGTATTTATATCTCAAATTTCGTACGAATGAACATTTCTGAATAAATCTACTTCCACGTATTCATACGTCAAGTCATGGTATCTCCAGCTGTCACTTTTCATAGATATTATCAATAAGACCTACATCTAAAATAACAATAGGTAAAAAGAGTCTAATGTTATCATTGTTGACCGTAAATAGATATGTTTGTGTTTTATAGAAGCTGCCTCCAATGTTCATTAGTAATAAAATTCAAGGAATATGTAAATAAAACGCAGGTTAAGCTCTTTCCAAACCAAAGAACATGAAACTGTCCCTACCTGAGTTGATTGCTGATATCTGAGCGTTCTGTCGTGTAGCGCTGCGTCCTCTGCATTGTTGCCAACACCTGCCTGACATGGTCACGCGGTGGTGCACCGTCTAATCGCCTGAGAAACTCGTTCACAGATAGCACTACTGGCGTGCCAAAGCCACTAAGCTGGGCTCACACTAGAATAGATGTTGATTTAGCAACCGCGTTCGGATTATACGTAGCTGTACTATTAGCGCTAATATGTTAGGGAGGAAGAAGGTTGAATTTAGATTAAGTGTATCCGAATTTGTGTAGAGGGAGTGTGGAAAACCCTTTAGGGGAAAACCACCCTCAGTACACCCGAACCCGTTTCTGTGGCCGCGTGGTCTAACGCGCTACTCTCGCAGTGGGCTAGACTGCCGATGACAGTGAGATCGAGGTTCGAATCTCGGTCAGGTGTATTGAGGGGGTTATTACCAAGGGATCACCCACCCTTCCTCCACGCGAATGCGTGTACAGTTCCTGTAAATATAACCTCCCTATTCTTAAGCCTATTAGTGTAATTAATACATAGGCGAATAGCCTAAACGGGTAGTAATACGCGGTAATAAAAAATGTACACCCAACCTGGTTTCGAACCAGGATCTTCTCATCATCGACAGTCTATTCCATTGCGAGAGTGACGCCTTAGACCATTCTACCACCGAAGCGGGTATAACAGATGTTCAAGAAATGTTGATATTATCATGTGTATAAAATTAAACTAAATTGAAGAGATATTGGATTTAGTTTGGACAAAAAAGTTGTTTGTAATAAAAACTGTAAAAATATATATCTTAACTTGCTTTCCCACTCACCCCACCTTACGCAGAGCAGGAATAGTCATTTTAGCTACTTAGCTATTAGGGGTGAGGGGGAGCAAAAATGAACCCTTTTTTCGCTTTTTATTTTTTAAAAAAACAGATAATTTTTTGTACTCAGTGAAAAAAATTAATGATATTATAATGGAGTCAATTATATAAATCAAATACATAATGTACGTTAGCATTTTCTTGAATTAAACACTTCAATCTTTATTTTACGGTATTAATATTGATAAAGAGCCGCTGAAAATCAAAATTCTAAAAACCAGGAGTTGGTAAACAAGAGCAGTTCAAGTACCTGGGAAATCTGTCTACAAAAGAGGCCTGCTGAACCAGGGAGATTATGTCGAGGTTCGCCATGGTCAGGGAAGCTTTCAACAAGAAGAGGTCAATGCTGACCAGCAAGTCGGGTTTGGAACTGAGGAAGAAACTGATGAATTGATACATTTGGAGCAGAAACTTGGACTCTCAGGAAGATGGAAAAGATATACTTGGAGAGCTTTGTAATGTGGTGCTGGACAAGACTTGAGAAGATCCGGTGGACAGACAGGGGGACAAATCAACAAGTCCCAAGAAGAGTGGGTGAGAAGATCAGGTGGACAGACAGGGGGACAAATGAACTAGTCCTAAGAAGAGTGGGTGAGAAGATCAGGTGGACAGACAGGGGGACAAATGAACAAGTCCTAAGAAGAGTGGGTGAGAAGATCAGGTGGACAGACAGGAGGACAAATGAACAAGTCCTAAGAAGAGTGGGTGAGAAGATCAGGTGGACAGACAGGGAGACAAATGAACAAGTCCTAATAAGAGTGGTGAGAAGATCAGGTGGACAGACAGGGGGACAAATGAACAAGTCCTGAGAAGAGTTGGTGAGAAGAGAACCATTTTGAATGTGATTCTTCGGTACAAAGCAAACTGGATCGGACACATCCTTAGGAGGAACTTCTGATGTACAACGTTATAGAAGGAAAGGTTGAGGGAAAGAGGAGCTTGGGAAGAAGGAGGATTCAAATATTGGATGACTTGAAGAAAAGAAGAAAAATCTGGGAGCTGAAGGAGGCAGAGCACAGGGTGCATTGGCGGTCTAAGTTCACTGACAAAAGGAATGGACCTGTCGTAAGACAGAACACCTAATAATAATAATAATAATAATTAATATTGATACTTTTAAGCCGATTTACGGATAGGGAGGGAAGGCGTATGCCCTTAGTATTTCTAACCACGTGAATGTACAGTCTAGTTTTCATATGGAGGACCTTATTTGGCAGCTAAGAAAAGTTATTAGACTTACTTTCAAGTATTCATACGTCAAGTCATGTGAACTGCAGCTTCTCACTTTTACTTGCTGATCGAGAATGTGTGTAAAGAATAATACATTACTGTGGTGTCGAGCGAGCTATCTCTTCTTACGGACCTCAAGGATTTGTGCATCTAACAAGCGCACGTATCCGCTGTTAACCTGACAATCGTGAGCTCAGCTTGACTGGCAACATCAGCAAGGACACGGCCGCAGTACTGAGCTTAATAAGCTTCGTTGGAGAGAAAGAATGACTTGAGGGCAGTGTGACAGGAATGTTGTAAACATGACAGTAGGAACATAACAAACATCTGGGACAGTAGGCATACACAGTCCTCATTTAGATAGAGTCACATCTTCATAGGAAAGGCCTTTTACAAAATGTTAGTTTTGTACAAAATTGATAATATTTCACTATATTATAATAATTGTTGTTTGATAGGTATTGGTGATATCTATCAAAAGTGACAGCTGCAGATAGCATGACTTGACGTGTGAATAGGTGAAAATTAAATCAAGTAACTTTTCCATCTGTCAGATAAGACTCTTACTATGAAAATTGTACATAAGAGAATATTTTTTTTTACAGTTCTAAAATTTACTAAAATATAGTTGAGTGATATTTTTTATATATTTTTGGAACACCTTGTCTTACTAACCGTTCGGGTTTTACGCTTATGTACTAATTACGCTTTGTTAGGTATGAGGAAGGTTGAAATTAAGAAGTGTACTAGCATTTGCGTGGAGAGAGAGGGGAACCATTTAAGAAAACACCTCTCATTACACCCTATCCCTATCTTGAGCTAGTTCTATTCATTCCACCTCATTACACCCTATCTTGAGCTAGCTCTATCCAGTCCACCTCATTACACCCTATCTTGAGCTAGTTCTATTCAGCCCACCTCATTAACCCTATTCCTATCTTGAGCTAATTCTATCCAGTCCACCTCATTACACCCTATCTTAAGCTAGTTCTATCCAGTCCACCTCATTACACCCTATCTTTAGCTAGTTCTATCCAGTCCACCTCATTACATCCTAGCTCTTTCAGGTCCATTCTAATGTTATCTTCCCATCTACTTCTAGGTCTTCCCAATGGTCTCTTCCCATTGAGTTTACCAGTCAATACCCTGAACAAGGTTCTAGATTCTTCCATTCACGCTACATGTTCTGCCCACCGTAATCTGCGAGACTCGATTATACTGACAATGACTTGTGTTGAGTACAGGGTTGAGGGTATGTAACTCATCATTATGTAACCTCCTCAACTCCCCAGTAGTCTCATCCCTTTTTGGACCAAAGATCTTACTAAGCACCTTGTTTTCGAACAAGCTATATTTGATTTATTTTTGTCAGACAAGTTAAGAGACCACGTTTCACAGCCACGAAGAACAACCGGTAAAATTATAGTTTTGTACATTTTAAATCTTACATTCCATTAAACCAGGCGAGCTGTCAACAACCTATTGACCGAGTCACCATATTTCAAGCCTTAATATATTCGTTATTTTAGGAGCTACCTCAAAATGGTTCGCGTTAATTAATCACACAATTCAGTACATTTTTATTTTTACTAGTATTACCACAGTAGTCAAGGCTTCAGTACGCTAGATAGTTCCTTGAAATAACGAGTTTACTAAGGTTTGAAATGAAGGACATTCCGTTGTTCAGTCAGCTTATCATAAAAGCTTTGTTAAAATTTGAAGCGACCTTTTGTGTTTTACAAGATAGTGGGTATTAGTTTATTATTATTTTTATAAAGAGGTGAAGGGGTACATTAGTTAGGACATGGTCCCTAAAAGTTTTCGAAATATTGTTCCATAGTAATAAAACAATCAACTTTCCTTGGATATTAGATAGTTAGCCTGTGTCTGTTTATTGGCTAACACAAACCATTTTATTTTCAGCGCCGCGTCTTACTACCCGTTCGGGTTAAACGCTTATGTACTAGTTACACTAATGGTATGAGGAAGGTTATGTTTATAGGAAGTGTACCCGCATTTGCGTGGAGGGGGAGTGGAAAACTTTTTTTAAACCCCCATTAGTACACCCAGCTGAGATTCGAACCTTGATCTCCCCCTAATCAACAATATGGTATAATGCGAGCGTAGCACCCTAGACCACGTGGCCACCGAAGCGGGTGCGGACCAAAATTAACTGTGCTCTGCTTCAATAGTAGTCATAACGGCGGAATTAGGTGTGTGCTCGTATGATTGTCTTTGAGCTCAGAGGCTATGGTTCGGTAACCGACTGAGGTCATAGCTCAGAAGATATCAGAAACCAGAGTAACACCCTTTCAACGTCTAGAGTATTACTATAAATCCGTTTTTATGAACATTTTGTCAATGCCTCATCTACATTTCTCTTTGTTTGTTTTTTTAAAGAAAAGAGTGAAGGAAACTTGTTTTTCTATTATATCTGTGAAAGGCGTAGGAACCTTTTTTTCATTTTTGGGGGGACAGGGGGCTAAGAGCAAACGAAGCTGTCCCTCCTTTATAAATCAAAGTTCACCGCCGACAGATGCACCCCTAACACATGTGGAAGACATTTTGATCGGAAACTGCTTCGATATAAATTAAAGTATTAATGGGTGTCTCTAAACACTGACCTTAGACAACCAAAATAGAGCACCCAGCTTAATTTTCAGGTCTCGCTACACACAGTCCCAAGGGATAACATCTCTATCAAGTGGGCATTTTTTTTTTAAATCCACTTTAAATATGGATTTGACTAGAGAACGAACAAAAATTGCCTTCTGGTGTCAATTATACCGGCTTTCACAAAGCTAGGTTTAGGTAGTGGCCCAACCCTCCTTCTCCTTCCTATATACCAACCCCCCAAACGAGCTTACTCAGACTGGAAATTACAAAAAAAAACTTAGAATACAATGGTCCATTTTTTTGTTCAAGCGATTGTTGCAAATTGTATAGTTGTAAGCAAAATTTTGTTACTTAGCTGAAAAGGTGAGTTTATTAAAAAGATGTTGAGGGGGTGAGTTGGAGGGGGAGTAGGGTGGGTTAAAGTTGCTGGTAGTGTGTTCGGACCATCGAGCTTATATAGTTATATAGATAGTAGGTGACCTGGTGGTCGAGGGGTAAGGTGTCAGACTTCTGTGCTGGGGAGGGTCCAGGGGTTCAATCCTCGGTCCCGACACAGATTTATCTGATTGCCAAACCACTTCCTTCACCTCTGACAAGACGTGTATTAATCACAACTTGTGAATGTGCGGAATGTCAGGCCTCCACCGTGGTTCGGATCCCACGTTGTTTGAAAATAGTGGAGTATTATATCACAGTTGGGTGGATAAAAAGGATATAAAATTCAGTCTCACAGGTAATAGTCGATCTTTTAGATTATAATAGGCATGTAGCAAGTATTTTGGTAGGATAAACGGTATTTTAGGAAACTAATAGGAAGTCCCTTCTCGAAGGTCTTTTATCTTACAAAAATACTTCTATACGGTACGATTCTTGTACGATACAAAGCCTTCTGAAACGGAGTTCCTTTCAAAACA
>CABFWO010002930.1:52483-86114 GCA_902155825.1 Timema genevievae
ATAATAATAATAATAATATATCATAAAATTAAGAGTTTGTCTGTCATGATTACTGCGCCGGTACTGCAGCCCCCCCCACCCCCCCACCCCCCACTCACTACAAAATTTACTTTTTTTTTAATTTTGTTAGTATCAAAGTTAACAAAGATAAAAAATGATAAAATGTAGATTTCCTCCCATTCCCTCTTAAACAGTAAACATAAGCCCCCTTGACTGTGTGATATCTACCGCATCCAGAAGGCTGTAATTTTTTTTTATTAGTAGCCCCCTTTGTACAAACATGTGTGCCTAGAAGCTGGAATTTAAAAATAAATTATTTGATTAAAAATATATATTAAATATATTAAAAACTGATTTGTAAGAAGTAAAATGAAGAGATTTCTTTTCTCTCTGTTTGAAGCCAAGAAAAGCTATGCCTGGGGTAACCACGCAATTCATTGGGCTACCCCGGGCAACACTGGGTTCTTCAGCTAATGTTTAATAAAATACAACTGAAAGATCTCACTTCAAGGGTACCAACTCATAGTTTAAACTGTTGATATATCACCGAGTAGACTGAACAGCGTTGTAATGAAACTAGCCCTATGATGTGATTACCCCCAGATGGAGCTACCTGCTTTACCTCATTGTCACGCATTACACGAGGCCAAGACATGAATCCCTTTGGGAGACGGTGAAGCTCACGGTGGTCATTTTCCAGAACGCAGCCATACTAGAGGTAATATTGGCCATCTTCACAGCTCTAATAAGTCTAGTTTGTCAATGAACTAGGGCAGACATGGCAAACTCGTGGGCCGCATGCGACCCTGTCCATGATTTTGTGCAGCCCACACTCCTTATGATGAACCATCATGCAACACGATATTTATTCTTCTTTTTATAAAGATCGAAGAAATACAACATTCTGGGATGGGATGAATGAGAATTTGGTATAATTTTGATAATTCAGTTATGCGAGGTTGGTATGCCCAATTTGTACTCTTTCTTCATCTTAAAAGATTGTTGAATTTGTACACCAAATACGTGCATTGTTTGACATCACAGACATAGATTATTATTTGTTTTTCTCTCACATGTAAGTGAAGCAAACATCCGATATTTCGGCATATCACACTTGTCAACACTAATTAAAGTGATATTTGTCACAAGATCTATAAAACAACATTCACACCATTGTTGCAAGGAAAAGGTTTTACATTTTTGTAAAAACCATTTAAGGTTAGTAGATTATTGTTTTGTATATAGGAAGCAGGGCCGTTTTAAGAAAATGTGAGTCCCGGGGGGTTCAAAAATTGGAGGCCCGCCTTTGTACGGCAGTTTTTCAGTTTTAGCGTTAAGCCGTTATAATATATTGATACGTACTCGATACTTATTATAAGTACTTAATAATTTCTCATATTATATTGATCATCCCTTTAAATGATTGTACTTTATTAAATTTAAACAAATTAAGTTAACAAAAGTAAATTCCTCTTTGCACCATTGCACAGTTAGTTGTCTGTAAACCGACGGTGATATCACAATGGTGGCTTATTCTACTGTACTGCAGCACATTACTCTAATAATGTTAATCTTAAATTACATAAAATTAGGGTTTTCAGGAATCTGGCATGGAGTACTATCACTAAGTGAATACTTATTTCTGTTAATTAATTATCTGTACACTATTTGATCCCCCTGGAATGTGAGGCCTGATTGCCCCCCTATCCCCCCAGACGTGGCCCTGATAGGAAGCATACACATTTTATTTTTGTAATAAGATTTAACTATACAAAATATACTAAACAATTATACCGGTTGTTCTCTATGGGTGTGAATCGTGGTCTCTTGCCTTACATGGCTAGAAGAGATTTAGGCTGCTCGAAAACAAGGGGCTTAGGAAGATATTGTTTCCAAAAAGGGATGGGGATACTGGGGAATGGAGGAAGTTACATAATGATAAGTTACATACCATGTACTCATCACAAGATATTGTTAGAATAATCAAATCTCGTCGATTATGAAGGGCAGGACATGCAATACTAATAGGAGTAATTGAGAACATTGCTCAGGGTATTGACTGGCAAACCCAATGGGATAGGGTGTGATGAGGTGGACTGGATAGAACTGGATAGGGTGTAATGAGGTGGACTGGATAGAACTGGATAGGGTGTAATGAGGTGGACTGGATAGAACTAGCTTGGGATAGGGATAGGGTGTAATGAGGTGGACTGGATAGAACTAGCTCAAGATAGAGATAGGGTGTAATGAGGTGGACTGGATAGAACTAGCTCAAGATAGAGATAGGGTGTAATGAGGTGGACTGGATAATTAAGTAGCACTGTACTAACTGCGCTAATGATTTAGGGATGAGGGTTAAATTTAGAGGTGTAGCCTATTCACATTTGCATGGAGGGAGAGTGGAAAACCATTTAGGAAAAATCACCCTCAGTAGCTACACCCGACTGAGTTTCGAACCCTGATTTCCCTGTCATCGGGAGCCCAGTTTATTGCTAGGTTGACACCATAGACCATGTTACCACCAAAGCAAGTCGTTCAGATGTAGCTTACTGAGGGTAATTTTTTCCTACTTAATTTACCATTATCCCCCCACAACACTAATGCTTGTAAGTTTCCTCTAAATTTCTCTTCCCTCATACCTTCTCCATTAGCGTAATTGATGTATATGTATAACCCTAACAGACACTGAGGCAGGGGGGGAGGTAAGGACATTTACTAAGCCTGTAACGGTCTGTATGAACTCTGTCACGTTTTATTCAGCAGTAAGTTCCCATAGTCCCCTGGTGTAGCTTGTAATGAAATGTTATATATAATTCATGAGGTGGCGACGACGTTTGTGTTAATACTTGAATATGCTTTTGTACAACTTCCTTCTTCACGAATGACTTTTGCTCATGTCGTGATGTAATACCCGAAACAACCTTGACCACAATGTTAAGTGGTGGGCTAGTTTCAGGTGAAATGGCTACAAGAAAGTATTAAAATATTATTTATTTAATTTTATACAGTACCGGTATTAACTTTTTTATTGTGCTTGTTATTTGGTTTGATCAAAATATATGTAAATAAAGGAGAAAGGATATTTTAAAGATTCATTTTCACACATTTGGCAAGAAATCCAAATTTCCCTTAAAATTGTTAGGGGTTTTTAATTAAATCTAAAATATTCCCACTAAAAACAATTTCAAGGGAAATTTTGATTTCTTGCCTAAAGTTTAGAACTGAATTTCTAAAATGTTACTCCTCCTAAAGGTGCGGCCGAAGGGAGCGCAAGTATTTTTACAGTTTTTATAGAATTGGATATTTTTGGCCAAAATAAATAAAATATTTCTCCAATAGCAACATAGAGATTAGTTGTCTGTACATACTAATATCAGCAGAGCTTGAATATCTGTCAAGGGTGTCCTGGAATTTTGTCAAAACTTTTTCTCTTTATTTAAAAGGTTTTGACAAAATTCCAGGACACCTTTGACAGATATTTGAGATCTGTTGATATTAGCATGTGCAGAAAACTAAACTCTATGTTGCTACTGGAGAAATATTTGATTTATTTTGGCCAAAAAAATATAATGCTATAAAAACTGTAAAATTACTCGCGCTCCCTTCGACCGCACCTTAATGAATAAAAAAATGTATATATATATACACACACTTACATACACACTCATATTGAAAGTTTTCAATTCCAATGCCTCAACGTTTTATTTTCACTCTTTTTCTATCCATCCAAACTTATTTAAAAACATGTTAGGTGAACTGGTGGTCTAGGGGTAAGGTTTCAGACTTCTATGCTGATGGTTCGGGGTTCAATCCTCGGTCCCAGTACAGATTTATCTGATTGCCAAACTCTTCCTTCACCTCTGACAAGACGTGTATTAATCACAACTTGTGAGTGTGAGGATGCCAGGCCTCCACCGTGGTTCGGATCCCGCGTTAAACTGTAGGTCCTCCATTTCATCTCACAATCACCCTACCATTGCACATTATCGTAAGTGCGTATAACCCGAATGGGTAGTAAGACACGGTGATAATAATAATATTAATAATAATAAAAACATGTAATCTATTTATTTACTGAAGGTGCCTGCTTTAATGTATTTGAAAAAACAACTAAAGATGTTAAAATAAGTTTAATATGACCATATTTGGTGTGCGCCAGATCACCAAAACATTTGTACATTAACCACTAATAAAACCATAATATATCCATTGTTGTTTAGGTCGTCCATGCCGCACTTCGTCTAGTTCCGTCCAACGTTCTCATTACCTTTTTCCAAGTGTCGTCGCGGGTGATAGTGGTTTGTGGGGTACTCCTTGCCACCCCTACTGGCCCCGTCAGCCTCGGACTGCCTCTAGCTCTCATTGCGTGGTCCGTCACGGAGATCATCCGCTACCTGTACTATGCCCTCAACCTCCTGGGGGGTGTGCCCTGGTTGCTGGTGTGGTGTCGGTAAGTTGAATCTCCATTGCCTCTAGCCCTCAACCTTCTAGGGGGTGTGCCCTGAGTTGCTGGTGTGGTGTCGGTAAGTTGAATCTCCATTGCCTCTAGCCCTCAACCTTCTAGGGGGTGTACTGTTCTTTGAATCTCAAATAATCCGCTCTGGTGGTTGCGTGGTCTAACACGCTACTCTCGCAGTAGAATAGACTGCCAAAAATGGGGAGATTGAGGTTCGAATCTCTCTCGGGTGGTTTTTACAAAATGGCTTCTCACTCCCCTTCCACGCAAATGTAGGTACACTTCCTATAAGTATTATTTTTGTAATCCCTAAACTATTAGTGCAATTAATTAATACATAAGCGTATTACCCAAATGGGTAGTAAGATGCCGCGCTAAAAAAATCTTAAATAAAAATATGATTCTTTTTTAAAATCATGGTAAGATCTACTCTTTTTTTAAATGTACCCCCTTACACTTTCAATTTTAATTTATTTTAAATGTATTAATTTACATCCTTCAAAGGGTCAAAATTATCTAGGTCATGTTTGTTGGGTTCGTCCTAAAATTATTTCGTGATAAACTTCTAATCTAAAAATATTGATTCTCACTTATTATTATTATTTTATTCTTGAATCTTAAAAAAAAATTTAAAATCACAAAATTCTTGAAGGACGCCATCCCTAGATATTATAGATGAGTAGAATTATTTATTTTGCTTATTTCAGGTCATTGAAACAATTGTATCTTTTAAAAATAGACTTCACAACTGATCTAAAATTATCCACTGAAGCTTGTCCTCAATGATGGATGTGAAATGTTGCAGGTACACAACGTTCATCGCACTGTATCCTGTGGGAGTGACTGGGGAGCTGCTTTGTATCTTTGCTGCTTATTCATATGTAGCCTCAACCAAGATGTGGAGTCTGGAGATGCCGAATAAACTTAACTTCACTTTCAGCTACCACTACATGCTGTTGTTTACCATGTTCCTCTACATTCCTTGTGAGTGATATTTGTGTCTTTTGTCTGATTTTCTCTCGATATTGTCTGTAAGGGTGTGTACAGCTCACTATTTTAGTGTGAATCCAAGCTTGAAACATATGATGATGAAGAAAAGATTCATTTTGTCACACAACCAACTCTCTGGCCTTAAGGAGCTCGGAAGTTCATGGCCGCCAGAACGTAAGCTCGTCATTCAACCCTATTCTGAGACACAACTAACCCTCTGGCCTTAAGGAGCTTGAAAGTTCATGGCCGCCAGAACATAAGCTCGCCATTCAGCCCTATCCTGAGACACAACTAACCCTTTGGCCTTAAGGAGCAAGAAAGTTCATGGCCGCCAGAACGTAAGCTCGCCATTCAGCCCTATCCTGAGACACAACTAACCCTCTGGCCTTAAGGAGGTCAGAAGTTCATGGCCGCTAGCAAGCCAGTAGTGTAAAATATATGGCTTGAATAAAAAACTGACCACAGGCTGGAAACAGTGCTAGATGTAAAGAGGGGTATGCGAAACTTCAACTTGGCTTCGAAACAAACATTAGTTTCTGAAAACAACTAAAAGAAAATATTCGAACTTCGATTCGAGAATATTTCGTTTATTTGATTCGAGTTCACTTCGAATTGAAAAAATGGACTTGGCACACCCCTATATGTAAATTAATATAAAATATATTTTTAAAAACATGTAAATTGATTTTAATGGTCTCATTTTGTTTTCAGTGTTTCCTCAAATGTACCTGCACATGTTCGCTCAGAGGAGAAAGATTCTCGGAGGAAACGCGACCAAGAAGAGCAAATAAATTTCTCTGTTTGTGCGGACAACATTCCAACGACTCTCTGTTTTTTTTTAAATGTGCCGGTTCAAGGTGCAATTTGTTATATCATTTATATTTTGTTATTCTTTATGTCTGGTGTTTGTGTTATTTCTTATTTAAGATCATCATCATTGGGAAATCGAAAGTTCATTGCCACACTTACAAAAATACACCACCTATCCCTATCTTCTCTCCAGTCCACCTCATTACACCTTACCTCTTTCGGGTCAATTCTAATGTTATCCTCGGATCTGCGTCTTCCTCATGGTCCCTGTTAATTCTACATAATAGTACATAGAATATAATTTTCAAGCTTTAAGATGGGGTGCTAGTGAGCGTGAGTTTAGGGCAGTATTTTCGAAGCATAAACATTTTTTGGCAAAAATAGATCAAATATTTCTTCTATAGAAACATAGAGTTTAGTTTTCTGCACATAATAATCTCAACAGTTCTTGAATATCTGTCAAGGGTGTCCTGGAATTTAGTGACAACTTTTTCTCTTAATTTAAAAAGTTTGTCACCAAATGCCGCTATGCTCATGAGAGATATTCAAGAACTCTTGATATTAGCATGTGCAGAAAGGTAAACTCTATGTTTCTATAGAAGAAATGTTTGATCTATTTTTGCCAAAAAATGTTTATGCTATAAAAACTGCAAAATGAATGCACTAAACTGGCGCTCACTAGCACCCCACCTTAAACATTACTTTTTAGACAAGGAGTGTTTAACCTCGTCTTTTGAGTAGATCTGATTAGATTCATATTTCATAAACATTTTCATTATTCGGATGTAATTCTTTTTTCATTCCAGAGAACATGCATGACTCACACCAGAATTTCTTTCACTTTACACATGTATAAGTTGTTAATGACCTTTGCTCTTTCATGTGTGATTTTTTTTTTCTGGGTTATTGATATTTTTACACTGATAGGATAAAGATGAAGTTAGAATTTATAAGAAATGTATCCACGTTTGTGTGAAAGAGTGGGACTATGAAAAGAACACAGTTCATATTTTACATTGCTGCCATTGGACAAAGAGGTCCATTGTCCAATGGCAGCAATGTAAAGTGTGAACTGTGTTCTTCTTTTCATTGTAAAAGCCATATTGTGTTCATTCCTTTTATATGTTTCTATCCACCTTGCCTGCACCTTCTACAAATATAATACAATGATTTTTAAATTTAAAACATGGTAATGCTACGTTTCAGTGTAAGCAGACTATACATAACAGCGCAATGGCAATTATTAAACATAAACAGTGTGTATATTTTTAGATTCTCTGTCTTTTCCAGGTTTTCCAGAGCCATTTTCCAACTTTTCCAGTCATTATATATTAATTTTAAAAAAATTAAGATTGCAATTTATTGTAGTACTATTTTTTTGACGCATACCCTTTCTGAAATTATGTCAAACTATCAGGTGTTAAAATCTATTAGCCTAAAGCCTACTAGTTAGTGCAATTTAAGTTAGATTTCAGCGAGGTAATATGGAAATATTAAAAGATCACCTTACAACAATACACCTTAATTGTTGTGAGACACTTTTTTTTTTAGTTTATTATTTATATAATCTGATCAATTTTCGTACATGCACATAACCATGACTCAACATCAGGGTTGGTTGACCTGGTGGTCTAGGGGTAAGGTGTCAGACTTCTGTGCTGAGGGTCCGGGGTTCAATCCTCGGTCCCGGCACAGATTTATATGAATGTGAGGAATGCCAGGCCTCCACCGTGGTTCGGATCCCACGTTAAACTGTAGGTCCTCCATTTTATCTCACAATCACCCTACAATTACACATTAGCGTAAGTGCGTATAACCCGAACGGGTAGTAAGATGCAGTGCTAATAATAACATCAGGGTTGTTTTAAGATCTTCGTAGGTCCTTGGCACTTTTCTTGTGTGTCCCATATTTTTTACTCATTTTCGTACTAATTTCATCTTTTGCACGCACAAAAAAACAATTAATGAATCTTGAAAATATTCTCAAACTGTAATGCGCCATGAACGCCTCTGACCCTCTATTGACATAATATCCTGGGTTCGCTAATGGTTGGCGATACGTGCAATGCACGCATAACAACATGACCTGTTACACTAATGTGTCTGTGATTGTATCAGCGAGACTGTTGAGGAACACGACGACTTAAATGATTGTTTTAGTCATTCAAATATCTAAATTAATATCTTGAATTAAAATTAGCTGTTTATCTTTATTTGGTTTTTTTTTTTCTTTTTCGAGTGAAATATTGTACTCCTTAAAAGGCCCTAGGCATTTCTCAACATTGTCTAAAGACACGTTGTAGAGAGGTGTAAAGACAACTTGAAAATGACAAGTTGACCTTGATAATTAAGATTAGCATGCGCATCTGGGACAGCTGTGTTAGGATAAATTCGAGATGTTTATTAACCGGAAAAAGTATGTTAATTTTATTACTATAAATTAAAGTTGTGTATTTTTTTTTAGTGAAAATGTGAAAATTCCAGAAATATGATAAAACTCCATGACTTTTCCCTTGACCAAGCGAATTCCCTGACTTTTGTCTGTTTTCCAGGTCGCTGGTCACCTTGATAAATGAGTATTTTAGCTGTCAATAATATTTTTATTGGTGCAGTTTTGTAATTGTAATTTAGTTACTGGTATTTTTGAAGGTTTCTTTTAAATTTTGGTGGTATTTTAGAATTTAGAATACTAAGAGATCATTCATCTTGTATTTCAAAGATTTTATTTATAGATATTTATCAAAGGTGTTATTTTTCTTGTTAAAACTTGATCTAAGATTTGTTTTCAGTATCTAACCTTAAAATAGAAAAAACAAGTCATTGATACATATTTTCAATTAATTGAAGCCTTAAATGTAAAACATGATGATGATGATGATATGTAAAACACGGAACATTCAAACACATGAACTTTATTTTATTATTAAACTTTGTGTTATTAGTTTTTATCAAAGATAATAATAAACATTTATTTATTTTTAGTCAAACATTACATACAAGAAGAATCATCTTTACATCATCGGTGACTGATTGAATCATTGGATCTTAATTTTAAGGTGTTTTTAACCTCTTTTTACATGTATTTTATTCAGGTGACAAGATAGACATTAAAAATATTATTCTGTTGATTTATTTGACTGAAAGATTATCTAAACATGTCTATAAACGTTCAATTTTCATAATAACCTTATCTTATCAACAACTGTTTCCAGTCTGTGACTGGGTCAGTTTAGTAAAATTCCTCCGTTTTCCTCTATCCTTCCTCCATTCTTCCCCTCTCATTTGCACACTATTTGTTATCTGCTCCTCTACTATCTCATGTACTCCCTGTACTCCTACTTTCCCGGATAACTTCATTCCTAATCTTGTTTCTCCTCGTGACAGCTAACATGCTCCTCACAAACTTCATTCCCATGTCCTCCACTTTCCTTGTCTCTCTTACATTCACTGTCCGTGTTTCTGCTGCATGTGTGACAACGGGTACAAAGTACGACCTACACAACACTTCCTTACACTTCAAGGGAAATTCTCTTCTCCATAGCAGGTCTCTTACACACCTATAGAACAATTATCCATAGCAGGTCTCTTACACACCTATAGAACCTTACCTGACAAGTTTTTTCTCTCGTGTTTCAATACTTGTTTGGGTAATACACATATGAACTGTTTAAGTTAATATGTTAGGTATGGGTAAAAGTTTAATTAAGAGGAATTATACCTGTAATTGTATGAAAGGAGAGTGGAAAACCATTAAGGAAAAACCACCCGACCCGGTTTTTAGAGTGGGGAACACACACCGCTGGAGGGTAAGCTTGCATTCCCTTGTAAACACATGTTAGTGGCGGCAAGGATCGAGTAACACTGGGCTTACAGCTTCCCCCTCCATTGACAAGAGACTGAAGGTTTCTCTATGGCCGTTCAAGGTCAGGCACCTCTTCATACCATCTGATCAATACGACGCATCTTCAGTGATACAGTAGTTGGACTTTAAACCCGCGCAGCTTGGCGGGCTGGATGTGGCCCGCAGGCTGCCGGTTGAATAGCCCTATCTTAGACCATTAAAGCACTTAAGTGGATGTTAGAAAAGTTTTCACATATTCATGTGATTTGCAGCCATTCCATTTGGTAGACATCAATGTTGATTGAAAAAAGTTTCTATTTTCTAAAAGGCTTTTTGTTTGAAAATTTGACTGTCATGTGAAGAAGGTCTATACAGTGAAATCTCTATCGAACACCTTTCAGGATCAAAAGAATGTTCGTCATTAAGTATTCGCTATTTAGAAAGTTAATTTAATATATTTTGAAAAACGTAACTGTTTGAACACTGGAAAAGACCATTGTTTTTGTAGTTCTTACAGCACAACTTTTTTTTTTGTTCAAAATAAATCTAAAATTGCTCCAGTACAAACCTAGAGTTTAATTTCCTTCCTATGTTGATATCAACAGTTATTGACTATCTGCCATGAGCATTGCGGCATAAGATGAGAAAATTTAAATCCCAATTTTATCAAGTCCACTTTTGGATTCGAAGCAAGTCAAATTAAAGTTTTATATATTTTAATATTCAAACTTTTATTTATGAGAATTAAGATATTAAATATAATTTATAAAATGTATTTCATCTTAAAATTATATATAATTAGATTATCACAAAATTTAATCATTTTGGATTTTTATTATGAGCACTAATTTGATTTTTTTTTGGCAAAGCTTCACAATTTATTGTTGAATCTGAAATTTTAATTTCAAAATTGAGTCACAGCAAATAGAATATTCAAAGTGAAGTATATGTTTTGCACCCATATAAAACTGACTGGATAACTTTTTTTATTATTAAATTGATAATGTATAGCTAGCTATACACAAAATGCTAATGGCCCTTTCTATTTGGATAGAGAATTTATTTGATTAAATTAAAATCTCCCCATAACATTTCAGATTCCACATAGTGTAGGTGTCATCCATTAAACACTTTTAAAAAGGATTTAGTAGTGAGCTTTCTCCACCCTCGGTACACCTGACAGATCAAACCCTTATCTTTCTGCAATCTTACAAGGGGAATATACGGTCAACGGATTTTCGTAATTTTTAATACTTATAGTACAGAAAGGTCTAGGGCCAGATATCCGGAAGTTTTCGAAAAAATAAATTTTGAAAAATGTAGAAACATTACGAGCGAGGGATATACGCTAAAGTTAAGACAATCGACAACAAGTCTCATGGCTCCCCGGATAGCGCAAGAGTCTAGTATCCCATAGATCGCTGGTTCGAGTCCTACTGATGATTTTTTTTTTCTCAAACTCTTTTAACGCCTATACCCACATCACTTACATGAGAATGTTTATAATGAATGAACATTTTTGTCCATTAGGCCACCAAAGTGTTTTAATAATCTCCATATTTCCACTGTTAAACTTTAGATTCGTAGTAGTATTATATTCCTTAGGAGTCACAAAAGCTCCTGTACGGAAGGACATTTACTCATGAAAATAAATGAACCACAGGTTAGAAGGATCAGACTAAATATTTACTTTTATTAAATTGAAAAATAACACCTGGACATTAAACCAGGGATCTTGGGATTATGCCATTCTAACCACTGAGCTATCCAGGAATCACCCCATACCCAAGGTCATTCTCTATTTTTATTTTAAGGCAGAGTCTGTGATGGACATGTCCCAGGTTTTATTCCAGCGTCCAGGTGTCAAATTTCAATTGAATGAATATATTTAGATTCAGCTATAACCATTTAACAAATAGCTCGGCTATTTAATCCATCATAAATGTTTACTTTGTTTCTGGGGCAGAGATTAATTTGGTAAGAAAAAAGCATCACCTAGTTCATGGGAGACCCTTTTAAGTTGTTTGATTTTAAACAATGCATATAAATAATTATAATTTAATTAAATATCACATGAGGTAAACATAAAAAGTAGACACAAGTGGAGAATATAAAATAGTATAATATTTATTTCACAGGTTGTACATAAATTACTGGATGTCTCCAGTGGGCATAGATCTGATAATGTCAGAGTCCCCTGGGTCTGTTATCGACAGTGTGCACACCCTGAAGTATTTACCGCATGCCGTACCAAGCTCGATGTTATTGCCCGAATAATGGTGGACTCCAGTCTTGGCCAACATCGCGTAGTACTCGATCTCGGACTTCCTGCAAAACAATCAAACTGCGTCTAAGTTACAATTTACAACAATAAGACAGAAAACCTGCCTCTGATGTTACATGATCCAAGGCAGTGCCAGCACCACGTCTTACTACCCACTCAGTTTATACGTATATGTACCAATTACGCTAATGTGTTAGGGATGAGGTTGGATTTAAAAGTGTACCTGCATTTGTATGGAAGGTATTGGTGTTCCGTCACAAAATTTAGTGAGCTGTTAGCACTCTAGCCTCCATCCTGGGTTCCCCCCTTCCCCTCCCTGAGATCAATGACCCTATCTGATATTACGAGGACATTTCCATGTCCCTAACTATAATAGACTATGGCATATACAAGAATTGTGTCAACATTTACTTCCTTAGTAACTACAAATGATGCCGATATGGAAATTGAGGTTTGAATGTCGCTCGGGTCTACTGAAGGTGGTTTCCCACCCTCCTTCCAAGCAAATGTGGGTAGATTACCTTTGAAGTGTTTCAATTACTCATCCCCTACCCCAATGGTAATTATGTACACTAGCTTGAACAGGTAGTAAGATGCGGTGATAAAACTAAAGTGTTATTGACATCTTGACCTAAAGGTACAGGGACACCAACCTTGCCTGCTGTAATATTTGTTTGAGAGTAACGGGGCAAGTAGCGTAACACAGCTACCTACACAGGTATCTCTCAAATGATCTGCCTGTGCTGTCTAGAGAGCAATGAGGAGAAAACACTGCTCTCACAAAATACACAGGGGTACAACACTTCTAACAAAAGATACTTTTATTATAAAACTCCCCAAGACTTTTCCAGACAACACTAAAAAAAATTCCATAGATAACCTTTTTGGTTTTTCTCGACGTATGGGATATTTTGTTTATTAAATCACATATTTTCAAACAATCCTAGACAACCAAACATTCTTGTATGTTCCCTTCATTTTCTAGTATTCAATTTTGTCCCTGTATAAATGTGTCTTGGAAATGCATTTAGATAACATCGAGAAACAAAAATCTTTTTAAGTTTTGTTTAAATGTTTAGGCTGCAGAATCAAGTCAAGTATTTAAATTCTGACTTTTTATTTTTTTATTCTCATATATCAAAGAATTCTCAGGATTTTCCAGGTTTACCCTGTCTGTAGCCACCACGAATTCAAAGAACTTTAACCAATTATTGTAATAATATCTCTTCCCCCCTTCCCCCAAATTAGGTTTTCACAATTGTGAGTAGTATTACATTAACGTACTTTAAAAATTGGCCATTAGGGTTAATGTTTAGTAGTAGTAGTATGTAGTACGTAACAGCTAATACCTATTTCTAGAACAAGGTGTAGTTTGTAGAGTAGCTGCTCAAGGTCATGATTTCTTTCCAGCTTTCTGATACAAATGTGACTTCATTGTTTTAATAAAATATAATGATCTCTTGTGTGTTAGATCTTAAGGAAACAAAGCAACTTCATTCACAAATGAAGTTGATGCTGATCACTTATGTGATTTTTCCTACAAACAGGTCATTTACGGGCACACACGCGCACACACGCACACACGCACACACACGTCTTGTAGTCAGGTACCCGGTGTTATTTAACTCATCGCAGACTTAACAGTTAAAACTTCCACATTACAATTCTCATGGGAAGGGCCTTAACGGCTAGAAAAATACTAAATCTACCTTCACGTATTCCTATCGCACATGATCTGGATATCTACCTATAAATACCTCCAAGAAAAAAATAGCCTATGGGTAGAGAACGTTTACGCTTTCTTTTGAGAAACTATTTTCACAAAAAAAAAACCTTGTGTCACTATTAAATTACACAAAGACCAAAAAAAAAATCATTAAAATATTCAGATTAAATAGTTAAAATGTTTATGAAAATACAGACAACTTTGCATATCAATAGCTAATTGTATTAATCCATCGAAAACTGTGATTTAATTTCTCAGTGTATTTGGGGTTTTTGGTTGGCAATTCTGTAGCTATTATTTCAATGTTTTTGTGGTGTAGTTGTCGAGTTTAAGCAAGTTAAAATAACCTGTGTGTTTGATTAATGTTAATTCACTAAAAGATCTACAATTTGTGTTGGGTAAATAAAATTAATATTCCATTTTCAATACTTGAGTTTGTTAAAGGGGAAAAAGCAAGATCTTCAAGGCGTGGTCGTGATACCCTGTGAAATAATATTATAAATTAAGCCATGTTCCCAAATAGTGAAGAACAAACTGTTCACCCAGTCGGAAGGGTTCAGTTGAAACGTGGCCATGGAAGAACTAGTGGCCGAGATCTGCGCGGTTGTAATCTTCTCAAACCAAACCACCTTTGGTCTGTAGACGTCATCGGCACATTTCCCCAACCTCTTTTGACTATATACTAATTTCTTTAGTTCCTGGCAGTAAGAACTTCTCAAGTTTTTAAACTTTACAATAACTTATTTAGCCTATGTCCAAATCCCAATATATTTAAAGCGTCACATATTATTATCTTTGCTTCCGCTGCGCGCAAATCTCGGTCTCGGTACTACTCCAAGGTTGGAATGAAAAAAATGGGCTCCAGTTCATAGAATTCTAGAAAACGAAAGGTTTCATTGTCATTAAATTTCAGAATATGTTGAGACTACATTCTTGCTTCACACCCGCAACACTACTTAAAATCAAATATGTGTGATCCGGACACGACAGGGTCGTGGAGCCAATGATGTCATAGGTAATGTCCACAACACTACGTTCGCAAGGGTAGTGTTGTACAAAAGTGTGGCTTACACTCGTGGTTCAAGCCCTGTGGGAACATGACATATCGGCTGACATTTTAATAAAATAAAGCATAAACGTTTATGACCATTCATTTTTCATACCAGTTTATATCAATACCTATTAAAATGAGAAGATTAAGGGTAAAATAAAATTGTTCAACGCTTTAGAGGGGATTTGTGGACCAAACCCAGTTTTATATCCACTTCACCCTCCTCTTTCTTTACTAACTTAGGTTAAAAAAATAAAAACAAACGTTTGAGTAAGATTCCATAATGGATTCTCACCTGTCCAAATTTTAGGAACCTGCTGGAAGTCAATATTAAGAGACTACTCCATAGGTTTCCCTTGATTTTCAAATAGAAGCATCACTTGGATGAAAGGGAAGCCTACTTCTCAGTCTCACCTTAGGGGAGGAGTGTTGTTGGCAATTATGACCAGCTTCGCCTTGCCCTGCCTCAGAGTTTTCAGCGTCTGTTTGTAACCGAGGACAAACTTCCCGGACTTCATGACGAGAGCCAACCGGGAGTTGATGCTCTCCATCGCCTTTTTCTGTAAAAATAATATATAAAGTTCATAATATATTATATTTTCGATTTGAGAGTGACGAATGCCCCACGTGGCTACATAATGTAAGTTCACTAACCTGCTTCTTTTGAGCAACCATTTTGAAGATGTAATCAGAAATCTGTAACAAATATATAATTTAGTATTAGCATTAATGTTACTAAAAAACCTAACTAGTAAATAAACTTATATTAGACAAGATAGCTTAATCCAAATATCTTACCCGATTGAGAGCCTATCACCAAAAGAAGCCAAAGAACCAATATGTCTGAGGAGGAAACGGATATAAGTGAGCAATTAGTTCAAGCACAGATGAATATAATAATAGATTGTATCTGTAGTTTCGAAATACAATATTATTCCACTAGGATATTAGATTTTTTTTATTATTCAATAGATGTCTGATTTCATAGATTCTTAAAAAATTTAAATTATTGTTAATATTATGAATAAACTTAAAATGTTTCATGATGTGTGGATGTATAAACGTTTTATTTTTTAAATATTATATTGTAAGACCCGAAATGTATGTTTAGGTCGTTATATAATGTTATATTTAATGTTACCGTATTAATTTTAATCAATATTAAAAACTGAAGTTATCAGAATGGATAAATACTAACAGCATTTTGATACTTGACAAGAAAACATCGAAACAGGAGAAAGAAAAAATTCTGGGTGCATTCTTTCTAAGTTAAAAAGGCGCGATAATGACGGATTGTTTGCAATATTTTATCAAGATCTTAAGATACCTATATGGAGAGACTTTTTCAATTACTACACAAGAATGTCTACACATTTTCATATTGAAAGAAAAAAATATTATTGTATGTTGGAAAACCATGCTCACTGTTAAAATAATACTTACAAGAGGATCCTAGCATAAAACTTAACTACAAGATTATGTCTCTCCGCAGGGCTGATCCAGAACCTTTTGAAGGGGGCGATTGGATTTCATGATGTCCCTTCATGTGTTAATTTACTAATTATAACTAATCAAGATTTGTATTTATAATAAGTTTACTAATAGTATTTGTGGTTTATAAAATAATTTTAATCAATGGACCCTAATTATTATAATAAAAATATGACTTGTAAGAAACAATAGCATTTTGACTAACAAATTTATAATTTTAATACAAAATGGTACTGTCCCAATAAAAGTAATAAATATTTGGACCTGCTGTACGTGGGCCTAACATATTTTAGTAGGTATTTATAGAACACATATTTTAATACAAATTAGTTATAATATCAAACCTAGTGATCTATTTACTGGAGAGTTTTAGTTTTAAGCTACTTGCTTTTCTGCACAGTAGAGCTGAGTTAAAAGGCTTATTGATTAGGTCATACATGCGATAGGATGAGGGAGGAGTTAGTCAGTCATTCTTCACAACATTAAGGTATTGTTTCAATAGGTTTGAGTATTTTATATTCTTTGGGGAGGTGGTGATTACCCCCATCGACCCCCCTTGGAGCCACCACTGGTCTCCACAATCCTTTTAAGGTGCATTTAGACTTATGCCTTATATTATGCAACATTACATACACAGAGGAATGCCTCTATAGCTGCGTCTTGCCTTATGCAACCCAACTTGTTTTCACTTTTGTCTCGCTTTCCATAAGTCAGTGTACTTAGAAATGTCATCGCGGGAAGTCCTTGCTGCTGGCATCAATGCAGCTATCGTCATTTTACGGCGTAGAAACAACAGAAGCTTCGTGAGTTCTGGATGAGTCAGTTTCTAGAATCACGTTCGCTATGTGCAGAAGTATTATCAGAAGGGCGCGATTATACAGGGGTCGACTGTTTAAGAACTTCACAAGAATGTCCCCAAGTGATTTTGATGACTATGGTTGAACCACGCATTTCAAAACAAGATATTACATTTAGGGATGCCATACCATCAAATACACGATTAGTGGTCACTCCTAGATTTTTGGCAACAGGAGACATATATTAGAGTTTTATGTACTTTTTTAAAATATTGGTACTAACAAATTTTTCACGGAATACATAACTATAAACACACAGCTACAAAAACCAACGACACCAACTTCAAACGTTTTCAGGGGACTGTAAAGCAAGAATGTTGCAACGTGCCCTCCAAATATTATGGGGAGCACTTGCGCCAACTTGCGGCTAGGCGCACAACTACTTTTGAAACATGTACAAGTGCATGCCTGTACGCTTAGTTGCAAGCAACATGTTGAGTGAAAAGAGGCATAGTCTAAACGCCCCTTTAATAGGTATCCTTGTTATTCAATAAATTTGAATAAGTTAAAATAGACCTAAATGCATTATTACATATTTTATTTTTTAAACTTTATTAGTACATCTATATACAAGTTTACTTTCATCACCAACGATTTTAACACTAATCACATAAGGTTTCAAAAACGCTTTAAAATAGATGAGCAAATTGTTAAACGATATATTTGAGGACATTTCTGAGTATACATGAGCCGACGTCTTCAATAATAATTGCGCATGCGCATCCGGTGAACTTTTTGGAGTTGGATTCGGCCGCCATTGTTTCTTAATGAAGTAGTTTGTGTGTGAAGTTTTATATTATTTTAACTAATTATTTTGTGGACCTATAACAAATTAGACTTATCAGGATTGACATTTATTTTTCTAAGGGTATTATTTGAAAGACTTGGACAGGGAAAGGACGTAGGGTGCATATAATAGGTGATGTCAGCAGGCGTGTCAGATCAGGTAGAGAAAGAAATTTTGTGTTGGGCGTAGTTGTACAAATTATGTTTAGATTGTGGAATGTGGTTTATGATTTTTATTTTAAACGTTTCTAATGTTATGTTTTAATTTTTTCCATGTCTAATCGCGTGTGATAATGCAGCGGATGAAAGGACAAGGGAATCAAGGTAAGATAAAAACTAATTTGCCTATGCAATCACTCCTGTCAGTTTGTTTTGTGTCCGTTCTTAGGCTAACCGAATTTTTAATTTGTACCGATTTTAAGAGGTTTGGTTTTATTTAATTTCAAACGGAATTTTCATAATATGCTTTTACTTTTTCCTTAAATGCCCTTCACTTTTTTATAGCCTCTGTATTAACATTAACATTTTCATTTCATTTTATAGCCTAGATTAATTCACTATGCCTATCTAGCCTATATTAATTATTTTGTAAACAACCAAATGTAGAATCGATCTAAAAATAAATACTTAGGAGTAGTACCGCCTAATTTATATGTTGGTTGAACATTAGGATATTATGTAAATCTGGTATGATTATAAATGAATTTTTAAATTAACGAAAAAGCAAGGTATAGTGACATTCTAAATGGTTTTAACCAAGAGGAGTAAAATATCTAACAATTTTAATCTGAAAGAATCAATCAGTATAGCTACTTTGAAAATATGCAAAATTGCTCAAGCAAGTAAAGAGTTCATTGACAAAATATGCCTAGACCTTAATATGTTTATAATAGGCTTACATTTCATATTGTCTGAACTTATTTTATCCTAAAAATAACTTAAAAAAATTATATTTCGATTCATAAATAATTAAATCAAAACAAACAAGTTTTATTTTTATGATAAACAAAATTTCATGACTCATTGAGCCTGTAAGAAAATGGTGTCATGTTGACAAATCTTGAAACTTTTGGTATTATATTTATATTAACTTAACATCAAAACAACAATTAGGTCTAGTAATGTGTTAGGCTGGGTAGAAAATGTTTATGGTTCCTTTTGAGAAAATATTTTTTTTACAAAAAAAAATCTTATCTTTTATTCTGGATAAGACCCACAAAAAAAAAAGTCGGCCATTAAAATATGTTGATTGATTAGGGCCTAGTTAAATAAATAATTGATTAAAATGTCTATCAGAATACACACATGGCAACCTTGCATGGAAAAAACTAGTTTCTAAATGTACTAATCCATCCAAAATTATATTTTAGTATATGAGTTAATTTTTTATTTTATATTATTATAATTGTTATGAGTATATATAATAGGTGTTTTTAGTGTATTAGTGTGTTTTAATTTGGTAATTCTGTAGCTTTATTAACCCATTTTTTGCCTATGCACAACTACTTAGAAGATAAGCTGTGTCTGGTCCAGAAATAATCTATTTTTATACAAAATTTATAGATTTTCATCAAAACTTAGAGTAGACCTACCATATTGTCCATTAAAACTGAACGCTCTATGACCTTAAACCTTGCAAAATTATATTTAACTGTCATATTTTAAACAAGCAATTAATTATAAACATATGATTGAAGCCTACTTAACCTTCTAACTTATTTAACTTAGCCTCCCATGCTCAAATAAATTACAATTTTGATTAGTTTTAATGTAATAAATAATTAAAATCTTACATTATATTATCATTACTATTACCCGTTCTGGCTATACGCATACATGATATTAATTTGTTGACATCATAGATATGGAAATGCTCAGTAACTTAAGTGCCACCTAATAATATTAGGCTAGTGAGTTCATAAATATTTAGATTCTTGTGATTTTGGTGAATATTTTTGCCAATTTTATACTCACATTTCAAACTTAATAAATCTTAAGTATTATTCGATTCTCCTTCTTAAGTAGCCTATGAAATATAAAGAAGAAAATAAGACATAATTAGCTTAAATTATAATTTAAAAAAAAGGTACATGCTCTATTAACAAGCGGCTTGTGAAGCTTTTTTTTTTACGGCCCACAATTTTTCTTGAAAAGTCATCTTCTCTAGAAAATTGATATTTTCGGCTGAGGAGCTGAAAGTTTTGACTTGCGTGGACTTGTGTTGTATTGATGTATCAAAGATATTACATGTAGCTAATCTTTGTCAAAAAATTTGGTTGGTTTGTAATTAAACATTTTGAAATTACCATGTAAGTTACTTTATTCAAGAATAAATAACTACCGGTATTCTCATTTTTGCATAACCTAGAAAAATTAGCTGATTATGACTTCCTTTTTGTTTCAACAAAACTGATTCTATGTATTGAATACAAAATATTTTTCTATTATCTTCTTTAAAAGATTGTTTAGTTGATGAACAACTGAATACTTCCTAAACTATTCAATAATTACTCCTACACTTAAAAATTATATTTTTAACTAGCAGTTTGTTTTTAGTAATTTACTTTTGATCTTACTGTACTAGGTTTTAAATTAGTTTTAAATAATTTATATTCTTTTTAAGAAGTCTCGAAAACCACATCAGGGTTTGGCAATCTTTCCTATAGGGTTTACTATAGGGTTCAATCCTCGGTCCTGGCACAGATTTATCTGAATACCAAACCCTTCCTTCACCTCTGACAAGACGTGTATTAATCACAACTTGTGAATGTGTGGAATGCCAGGTCTCCACCGTGGTTCGGATCCCACGTTAAACTGTAGGTCCTCCATTTCATCTCACAATCACTCTACCATTACACATTAGCGTAAGTGCGTATAACCCGAACGGGTATTAAGACGTGGTAATAATAATAATAATAATAATGATAATGATAAAAATAATAATAATACACTTTAAAAAAAATGCTTTATAAATTACAAACAAGACTAAAATAATATTTTTTTTATGAAAATAACATTTTATGACTCATCTCAGGCAGTTTAATACATGATTTATTCACTCCTTCGCTGTGTTGACATAATAATAAAATAAGTGATAATCTTTGATGACAATAACACCTGATAACTTAGTTGATGACTCACCTTGTCTACGAGATAACACCGCCATGTTGACAGCCTACTTGAGGCATGCAATATGGCAATTTTAAAGAGGAATATAAAAAAAGGGACTGCCCTACAGTAAATAATGCAAGGAAGAAGACTACCTGAAGGGACTACAATGCCTTACATATTTTCTTTGTCATATAGTGCTAGTTAATCATTTTGTATCACAGCAAGAATACAAAAAAAAAAGATTCCAATAGTTTTTTTTTAAATACTCCATGGTGTCAGCCCGCAGTAGAGCTATACCGACCGAACGGCCGCTCTATGTTGGCAAAGATGGTGCCAACATTTGCGAATAGAGGCTGGCATGTGGTCAGCACGGCTGTTAATCTCAGTTTTCTAGACAGGAGCCACTAATTTATTCAAGTAGTTCTTCATTGGTCCTCGCTAGGCTGAGTTAACCTGGAACCTGTGGATCTGTAGCCAGTAACACTCTGACCTTTAAAGCACAGAGATATTGTTAGAAAAAATTGTAAGTAATTTTAAAATTAAAACAAAACCCCCTTTAGTTAACAAAAAAAAATTTTAATAATAAATGTGTGTCTGTCATAACATGTCACTAAAAGTATTTTAATACACAATTATAAATATATTTTTATTATTATAAACCACTTAAATTCTCTTGTCTTGCTCCTATTTAATTCATTCTCATGAAATGTACCTATTTAAAAAAAACTTAAATTAGATTATTTTAACAATATTAACCACTCACTTTATCAAAACTTTTAGGCCTATTTATTTATGCATTAAGTTTCGAGTTAAGTTAGCTTGGAATAATTTTCACTATAAACATATTTAATAATTGCACACCAAAATATCTCGGACACCAGTGAAATATAAATTAGTAGCAAGGTTCTCAGTTGTGATTGGTGTGTGACTTTACTTTATGCACAACATGGCCAAACATTTTAAGTGGCTTACTTAGGTGGGTTTTGTTTAAATTAAAATTGGGTTTCCTCGCTCGTGCAATTAACCAGTTTAGTGTCTTATCCTCCAATTAACGGGGAAATGTTCAAAGATGTTGAGTTTGGGACACTGTTTGAACAAATAACTTGCCTTCCACCTCCTGTCGACATTGTTTAAAGTGAAAATTAATTGTTCTTTTTTGTTTTGTTCATATTTACGTAATATTAATGTAGTTGTATTTATAAATCGATAGCTTACACCTCTCTCAGGCTTGCAGTTTTATTTTATTGGTCATCGTCTTTTCTTTCTTTAGTAAAGTTCCCTAGCGTATAACCCAAACAAGTAGTAAGACGCGGCGCTAAGTATTTTATTTAATAAAGTTGCTGACCTGTTTTGGTGGCAACAGGGTCCTAGGTGTCACTCTCGTGTTAGACTAGACTGCCGATGACGGGGAGATCCAGGTTCAAATCCTGGTGGGGCGTACTGAGAGTGGCTTAGAAAAAAATTGTTTTCCACCCTCCCGCCACACAAATGTGGATACACTTCCTCTCATTTCAACTCTCCTCATCCCTAACTCAACGTTATTAGTACATATTTATACAACCTGAACAGGTATCAAGACAACGATGCTTAAAAAAATGTTGCTAATCTCCATCTCTTATTTTTGCTGTGAGAGGAAAAGTAAAATATATGTTTTTGTTGTTGTGTAGTGTCAAATGGGCCGAAGGACCACGTGAATGAACATGAAGACTTTGATTCATGGCGGGCTCAGCATCACCAGGTCTGTATGCCGCTTTACTATTCAGGAAACTTGAATCACTTTTTACCGGAGTTTATTTTGTATTTCTTAAAGATTCATAACCCACTATTTTGGAAACACATTCTTCATTCGTACCGATTTATCAGGGAAGACACACGCAAGGAAAATTAGAAAAAAACTTGAAAGTAGGGGAAATTAAAAACGTGGCTATGCGTAAATTTAAAATCAGATAATTTTTGTAAGTGATCAGGAGGAGAAATGTCTATTTATACCCCATCTCTGACAGGAGAGGACAGCGAATTTTCTTTGTGAGGCTTTATGGCTTCCTTGTTTTAAATATGATAACATTCGCAGATGTGTGAATTTGATGGTAAACACCGTGAAAGTAGAATTCACTATGACAAGGCTTGTTGTATTCCAGGGTTACAACAACGCCATCTCAACCTCCATGGCGTCTGATCCCTATCTGTCCAACTACTATGGCACATCGTTCCCATACCAGGCGTTCGGCGTGGGTGATGGCACTTGGTCCAATGGAGGAGACCCGATGACTTTTCTGGGAGGATACGGCAGCCAGATGGGGCACGACTCGTACGGGATGGACGGCATGTTTGGCGGGGGAGGCGGCGGGTTTGGCACCGCGTTCGGGCAACCGGCGGCGGCGGCCGCGGGGTTCAACTACTTCCACGGTAATGGAGACTACTCCACGTGGGCGGCACCGTCTCGCAAGTATGACGACTACTACCGCAGTACGGACGGGGTGTACGGGGCTGCCACGCCTGCGGGAGTGGGGGGATCTGGGGGCATGGACGGTCTCAAAGGTGTGGAGCAAGGGATGCAGGGACTGGGGCTGTCGGACGGCTCAGTGGGCAACGGGGGAGTGGCCCCAGGCGTCATGAAAGTTGTGGACGGTAAAGATATGTCGAAACAACAGGGCCAACAGGACGTAGTTAAGACCAGTGGTATGGATACTACAGGGATGGGAGGGGTGGGGGGCATGGTGACAGTGCAGACTAATGTTGGGTCCACGCCAGCACCCCCTAAAAAGATGACTTGGGCGTCGATCGCGAGCCAGCCGGCCAAACCACAGCCTCCGGTGAGTTCTGGGGGCATGAAGAAGAAAGGCCCAGGGATGCCACCACCACCAATGGTACCTGGCAAACACAATATGGACATTGGAACTTGGGAAGGAAAGAATGGCAGCTCCAACTCCATGAGTGGGCCTAAGCAGCCTGTAGGACCTCCACCAACTGTACGGCCTGCGTGGGGTGGTCCGGTGCGTGGGGGTGGCCCCAGAGGGGGAGGAGGTCCTCCAGGGAGCGGAGCCAGCGGCTACCCAGGTACTGGGGCTCCGCCCCATCATACAGGACAGGTGGCCATCTTGCCTGGACCGCATCATCCTCACCATCCTCACCACCCTCAAGCCAACTCTGTGGGCCCCCCTCCGCACCACCATATGCAACAGCCTCCCCCCACAGGGCCACATCCTGGGGGTCTGATGGTGGTGGCCCCACTGCCCTCGCACCCAGTGCTGGACGAGCTTCGGGTCAAGAACAATTATAACCCCCCAGACTTCGACATGTCAGCCAAGGGGGCTCGCTTCTTCGTAATCAAATCCTATTCTGAAGATGACATTCACCGCTCCATCAAGTACGAGATCTGGTGCTCAACGGAACACGGCAACAAGAGGTTGGACCAAGCATTCAGAGAGCGCGAGAGCAAGGGAGGGGGACCCGTGTTCTTGTTTTTTTCGGTGAACGGCTCAGGCCACTTCTGCGGCATGGCCCAGATGGTGTCCCCAGTTGACTATCATGCGTCGAGCTCGGTGTGGTCACAGGATAAGTGGAAGGGTCAGTTTCGGGTGCGTTGGGTCTATGTGAAGGATGTTCCCAATGTGCAGTTAAGACACATCCGCCTGGAGAACAACGAGAACAAGCCAGTGACCAACTCCCGAGACACTCAGGAGGTTCCGTTCGAGAAGGGGAAGCAGGTGTTGCGGATCTTGCACGGTTACCAGCATTCGACGTCCATCTTTGATGACTTTGTTCACTACGAGAAACGTCAGGAGGAGGAAGATAATCGCAAGGTGGATGTGGTGGTTCCTCCAGGAGCTGGGAGAGGAGGACCCCCTCAGGGGCACATGCCCCCACAGCAGAAGGTATGTCTCTTAATATAGCTTGTTCTTGCAATATATTTATTATCTATAATTGAAATGAATGTTTTATTTAGTCTTTTTCTGGATTGACTTGTCATTTTTTATTAACTTATATATCAGTGCTTTTCAACCAATGTGCTGCGGGAGTTTGTGAGAAAATCAAAAAGAAACAAGAAAAAAAAAGAAGCATTAAAAATACATGTTTTAAAATCTATGATCAACATTTTCTAAAACTACCATGGTTATTAGAATTTTAGCTATTAAACTTTTGATGATAAAATCTCCTTAAAAACTGACGGCCTGGACAATCTAAGGACCATGTTAAGCATGCTGTGAATTTAAAAAGGTTGAAAATAGCTGCTATGTATTTTATTTCTGGTTTTAATCTTATTTATTTTATGTAGCGACATTGGCAGAGTTTTTTTTTATATTTTTATTCTTTGAGAATAATTGTCAAGCTCATTGATTGAAAAGGTGTTTTCAAGTTCTTACAGGGTGTTCATTGACCTGGAAAAAGAGAAAAGTCAGGAAATTTAATCAAACTTCTAAAATCTTTACATATTCTTATTTAAAAAATTACACAACTTTAATTTACGATAGTCAAAACAACATTTTTCTTCAAGTAAATACCCACTGCTAGTCAATATTATCATATTTGTCCCAGTTGAGCATGCTAGTCTCAATTCTCGAGGTCACTGTGTGATTTCCATATAATCTTTCAACCCCTCTACCACGTGTCTTTAGCCAAAGTTGAGTCCAGGTTATGCATATACATGGTAATTCGATTACATTATAGGATGAATAAACTAAAAAAGAATGTGTCTAGCAATAATTTTAAACTGTACTGGTATATCAAGGTGTACTGGGTCACTAAAGTCATGAAAGAGTTATTAACTGTAAAATAAAAGTCCCTGAAAAGTCGTGAATTTTCAATATTTTGGCCATAACGTCATGAAAATATCTTTGCTTTACTTTCTTGTTCATCGTAACAACATGAACTCGTCAAATGTCAAACTACCCATGGTGCAACGCACTAGCTGCAAAGTTGTCTGTTGGTTTTTACCTTGATACCAAGGACAACGTTCGCCAAAGTTTAATGTTGTGTACATGAGTGAATTGTGTCTATATATGCATTATATAATGTTCAGTCGATTACCGAAGTAATTTTGTGGTCAAAAAAGGTCACCATAAAGTCACTAATTTTTATTTCTCCAACTCATTAGACACCCTGCGTGTAGGAGGTGATCTTTTGGTGACTCAATATAACCTTATTTAAATCTAATTTATATCGCACAACCCAATAACCTATTCTTTTAGGCTAAAACCCTTTGACCCCTTCCCAGACTGACACAATTTCAGAATGTGTATGTATCTAAAATTATTATTACATTAAGCTACGATATTAGTAAAATAATGTTTGTAATATATAGTGATTGGAAGAGTTGGAAATTGCCTCTAGAAAACCTGAAAAATTCAGAAGTTTAATTTGGATGGACATCCTTTTTTTTCTTAAGAATGGTAATAAAGAGTTGTCGAAAATAGTTGATATCCTAAAAGGGTATGAAATGACTACACAGAATAAAACATGAAGGTGACCTGATGGTCTAGGGGTAAGGTGTCGGAGTTCTGTGTTGGGGCCATCCGGGGTTCAATCCTAAGTCCTGGCACAGATATATCTGATTACCAAACACTTCCTTCACCTCTGACAAGACGTGTAATAATCACAACTTGTGAATGTGAGGAATGCCAGGCCTACCACCGTGGTTCGGATCCCACGTTAAAACTGTAGGTCCTCCATTTCATCTCACAATCACCCTACCATTACACATTAACGTAAGTGGATTGCAAAAATGATTTTGAGATGTTTTTCTTAAACAAAAACGGCGGTTGGGACGTAGTAGATATAATATCTGGTAGGTGAATTTATCTAATCATTCTACACAGAATGCAAATCGATTTGAAATGAGCTATTTAATTTTATCTTTAGTGTAAAGTGGTCAGGGTTTTTAGGCCCTTGGCTCTCGACCATTTCATTTATATATATATATATATATATTAGTTTGCCATTGGTTTTTTGCTAACTTAATACCATTCTTAAAACACCCAAAGTCACTATGGATGTAATAGACTTGTAAGTGCCCAGTATTTATAATATTCAATGGCATTAAATCTTTAGTTTATTAGAAATCATGTTAACATTATAAAGACACCAAGAGTGCTACACCTATAGTATGTTATTGTTTTCCAATCGGTTAGGCCTATTTTAATAAATAGCCTTCAACATTTTCATTGTATTATTCTTTTCTGGGCCTAATTTAATCTCTATATTACTAAATTAGTCAGTTAAAATGTTTAATCATAATAAAGTGTGGGGTTTTATGTTAATTATAAGTAGTCCAAATTAAAGTTCTAAGCAATAGATGGCGCTCATTGTGGGGCCGATGTTTCGTTATGTGACTAGGCACATTACTTAGATTGGATATGAAGTACATATTAACATCGATACCAGGTCAACCGCGAAAACGCTATGGTCATAAACATCGATACCAGGCCAAGTGTGAAAACATGCCTATAACCAACCCCCATTACTACATTTTGTGCCAGGCCTCCACCGTGGTTCGGATCCCACGTTAAACTGTAGGTCCTCCATTTCATCTCACAATCACCCTACCATTACACATATAGCGTAAGTGCGTATAACCCGAACGGGTAGTAAGACGCGGTGCTAATAATAATAATAATACATTTTGTGTTTGACTGTCACTGCGTGTAGTTCCAACGGCGAGAAACAATTGTAACCCAGTCGGCCCTTTGGGTTCCAATGCTGTCCCCAACCACATATTCTCTTCTTATTAACGTAAGGCAGACTTTACTTCAGACAGCAATTGGGACAGCTATTTTTTAAACATCTTGTCAAAGTATTCTCTTAATACAAATTTTTTTTAATAGGTTGGCCACATGTTTGTCATGAACATTATGTTGAATGGACTAAATAAAATGTTACTTATGGGGGAGATACCAACTTTATTTGCTGTCGACATTGAAAACATTTTACTATATTATTACTATTGTTTTATATGTATTTACAATATCTATCAAATATGATCGCTGCAGATCACATGATCTGATGTATGAATACATGAAAGTATCTTTAGTAACTTCTCTAGTTGTTGAATAAGATTCTTACTTTGAAAATAATTATATACAGCTACTTTTAACCAAATTATGATGATAATTTTTTTTCATTTGAAGCAATTAATGAGCAATCTATGAACCAACACATTGTATCAGCACACGGCTTATAAACTAAAATCTAGAACAGACACAACCGCCCTTAATTTATCACTTTGAAAGGGGGGAACCCCATTCTCACAAAGATAAGTTTTTCGGCCATGCCGGGAATTAACCCAGGACCTCTTATCTCAGTAAACAGACGTGCCACCAACTGAGGCAAGGTGTTGGACTTTTTAAAATAAAAATTCTTTACTCACTTTGAATTGTTTTAATTTTAAATTAACAATACTTTTACATTTGTAGCATACTTTATTATTAAACCATGATGTACAACTTACTTTGGTGGCCACATGGTTTAAGGCGTCACTCTCGTGTTAAATAGACTGCCAATGATAGGGAGATGGGACTCAAATCCCTGTCGGGTGTATTTTTTTTATTTAGCACCGCGTCTTACTACCCGTTTAAGTTATACGCTTAACTATAACTATATATAAAGTTAGAACATTTAATTAACACTTCTATAAAAACTAACAAGCTATTTGTAGAGCTATATTTATATAAGAACAAATTATTTAAATGTGAGTAAAAATGAAATTTTGTAAACATTCTACCAAACTATTGATATCATTTTGGCAAACATCGATATTAGAACTTGCAAGACAACCTAGCTTCTGCGCCCACGTGACGCCATCTGTTTCTTCGTACTCGTTTAGCCGCCATTATTTAACAAATGTGAACATTGTAGCCACTTGCTAGGTTGTAGTGGTAGTAGCAGGGTTTATAAGCAAGCGCAGATAGCTATCTGGCAGATAAACTCTGTTCATAATACGCGTTAAATATTAAAGTGGTTGACAACCTTTATATGATCACTAACTTTAAGCTCCCGATAGCAATATTTATCTGATAGTCATAAGACTGGCCCTAAGTACTAATTATGCTAATGGATTAGGAACTGGGAAGGTTGAATTTTAGAGGAAGTTAACCTGCATTTGCTTAGAGGGAGAGTGGAAAACCTTTTAGTAAAAACCACCCCCAGTTCACCCGAACGAGATTCGAACTTCAATCTCCGTCCTCAGCAGTCTAGCTCAACACGACTAGCGCGCTAACCAACTACACCATCGAAGTGGGTCGGTCGGGTGTACTGAGGCTTAATTTTCCAAGAGTGTTTTCCACTCTTCCTCCACACAAACGCAGGTACACTTCCTCTAAATTCAATCTTCTTCATCCCTAACTATATAGAGTAATTATTACATATGTGTATAACCTGAACAGGTAGCAAGATGCGGTGGTAAACAAATTAAGAGTGTTACAATGTTTGTTGTAAAAACCAGAGGCTCAGGCCATGTGTGTGTTTGTGTCCATCCGGTTGTAACTAAAGCCGTGTTCTTTGTGTTTCTAGGAGCGGGATGGTGGTGGCAGAGGGAGGGGCGGCCGAGGGGGCAGGAATTAACCTCCAAGGCCACCCTCATAGCTTATCTTCATATTGTAACAAGTTATACACATTTCTAGAGGGTGACATTTTCTTTTCTTTTACCGTTTCATAGTGAACAATGAATATGGACTATGTGTGTAGGACTTGGTAATTCATTCATATAATATTTTGTGTTACATATATTCACACGTCTGCGCTTTCACAGTCTTTGCCTGCCCCCGCCCCCGTCCTTTACTCCCCTCTCGTGTTCATCCTTGTTTTTATTAACGTACGAGAATTGACAGGTGAGGTTTTGTGGCGAGCGGCTGAGAGCAGAACGCTGAAATATGGTCAATCATGGTTTGCTATTTTGACAAAATAAAATGTTTGTCGTTTGAGTTGATCTGTATTCTGTTCCCTGTAACAATTTAGCATGGGTGTAATTTGTGTTCAGAGTTGAAACTTTAAAAGTTGTTTATATTACAATACAGAAACCTTAGATGAATGTGTTGGAATTATTGAAAATGTGATATGTTAATGCCTTAACATAAATAATTTTATTCTTGGATTAAGGAACTACAGTTTCCAAATATATTCAAACACAATTTTTGACTTGGTCGGTGTTTGGCTCTCCTTAAAATTGTAAATTAATTTTGTGTGTGTGTGTGTTGAGATAATTATCTGCTGCCAATTTTGACGAGGGAATTGGCCAGCCTGACCGAACACTTGTATATTGGGTGGATTATAATTTGTTTATGCTCTGCTGGGATACACAGTTATCTTAACAAAATAGAAAACCTGTTTTAGGCAAGTGGAGTAAATGTATAGCTCACCTAATCTGGTTTTTTTTCCAAAGTAACGGTTTGGGTTTCGATCCCCAACGATTGTACCGAGGGTGTTTTTTTTTTCTCTCTCTCTGTGATTGGTTTAATACTCTCTTTCCACGTTATTGGTGATTCATTTCCTCTAAATTATATCTTCCTCATCCCTACTCGGTTAGTGAATTAGTGCAATTAAATGCGGAATAGACTGGCCGAGATGTGAAGCAAAAATAAACTAATAAAGACAGACATCTTTAATATTTGGGTGATATTTTTTGTTATAGGTTATTTTTAATCGCCTATTCTCGTTAATTATCTGATTGTGCTCAGAATTTCAACCCTCCAAGCGTGTAAGTAAGGGTTGGTTGACACATTTCATCGCTGGTGCTCTCAGCCGCTGGTGACATGAGGTCTACCCGGGGTGTAACCATGCAACCCCCCCCTCCTCAATTCTCTACTACTGTTTGCTAGTGCTAACTTAGGTAGAATTCTGATATGCATGTGTGTTTTTTGTGCAACAATACATTTTCTAAATCACTGATTATATTCCATTGTAACTCTTTTTAATGTTATTATTATGTTTTTAAATTTAAATGAAAACAAATGTCCTAAGATTCAGTTGTTTTTGTAATGAACTGAGGTCATTTAGTTTTATTCGGATTATTTAAAAAAACAACGCGTGTTTTTGTATGGATTAATTTAAAAGTCAATATCTCAAAATGATACATCATCAAAAAACATGATATTTTTTTTTCCTTTATTGATTTTCATAAGTGCCTGAGGCTAGGATTATAATAATAACATGTAGGACAACACAAATTAAATACATAATATTGTAAAACTACATTAAAATATTTAGGAGGAATAATTTCTTTAAAATGATCACACTGACTGACCTCTTTGTTGAATTTAAAAATAATATATAAATTGCTTCTAAAGTTTGGAATTCAATGGGCCACTAAACTCTTAGTATTACTCAGTAAGCGAGAAATCACTGCGCAGAGGTTCAGATCTAATGCACTATTTAACTATATAATAAGGGATTTCAAAATATGGTTCATGCCAAAATAAAATTGAAAATATGTGGGAAGAATAACACCAGCTAATTTCCAACATTTTTTTAAGCCATATTCACGGAGCTATGAGACTAGGCTCGATGAAAAGGGCTTTAGATTTAGCCTCCCTCTAATAAATACAGTCATTATTTGATAGACTCACAACAGAAAATTTTAAGATTTCGAGAACTAGCAGCGAGATTTCCTCTCTACTATGAGATAATGAATTTTAATAGTTTTCTTTCCCCACTTTCTTATTTACAAGACAAGGGTGGTTGTAGGTGAAGGGTGAAAGGTAGTATAAGCGTTGACATAATAGAGGACTAGTTCCAGAGAACTACTTAAAACGATAGTATTTTAAGCTGTGTGGCCTGACAGCGATTGATACTTTCTTTCTGAGCAAGGTCAGTTACCAATATAATATTTCTCATAGAAAAATTGTTTCACCAAGAACATTGTGAAACACAATGTTTTATTTAGCTGATTGAATTATTCAGCATTTAGTTTTTTCTAGTTTTTTGAGCTAGTATTATTTTGATCACCTGCACCAAGGGTCGTGGCGTCTAGGGCGTCGGTCTCGCTGGTGATTGGGAGCGGAGCTTTGAATCTTTACCTGGTGCGTGGCAGGTAGTTTTTTTTTTCTGCACATGAATTTTCAATTTGGCTTTAACTAGCTCTGCAAATGTGAGTGATTTACCTTCCTCATCCTTACCTCTTATATTGAGTTGGCAATAAAATGAGTGTTAGAGGAAGATTTAAAATAAAGTATTATTTTATAGGACTTTACAGTTAAATATGTTATGGCTGGTTCTGTAACATGAATTAAAGATATATTTAGCGTGACCTTGAATGTACAGAGATTTTTGATAAAAAAATTAAGTAAAATAAACAGTTTATAACAAGGGTGTGAAGTCGGTACGTACACCAAGATCGATTCTGACTTGTCTATTTTTCTACTGTCGAGACTCCAGACCTTTCAATAATGACTAATGTAGGCCTGTGGTAATTAGTAATAACGAATATAAAGAAGTAGAATGCTAACGCAAGGCATTTCATCGCCATCATTTGGTCCGTAGTACATAAAATCACGGGAAGTTTATTTGTCTTTGTGAATTTATATTCAAACAAAGGGGAAAATGGCGCCCAACTGCCAGCTGTATTGAATTAAACATTGAAAGGAGGGTAGAAAAGCAAGGTCTACACACCAGAAAACTGTCGGACTCAAAGCTCACAATTAAAACACAATAAAACACATAATTATTTAATTTTCAGCAGAAGAAGGGGACTGATGTACCCCGATAATTACAAAATTGTGTTTTGTTGTGTTTTTAGTTGTGAACTTCAAATTACAAATATTAGTTCATAAAAAAATAAAAGTATAAAATTGAGATTAAATCCATTTGCCACATATTGTTTTAATATTGTTAAGTTCTTATTTTGAATTCTGAGTCTACATTTTTACAGACTCCGACTCCTCCCGAAATTACTTCAGACCCCACAGCCCTCCCTGTCTGCGCAGATGTAGTTATATTTCCTCCAAATTATTCCTTCCTTGTCCATAATCTATCGGTATAAATATGCTGGGCAGGTCGTAAAATGTGCATAAAAAATGATGGAAAATGAAATGCGTCCTATTTCAGTACTTTTCAATAAAACAATTTGATAGATTATTAGTTAATTTCATCCTATTTATTTAAACCTCTTGGCGAAATGTTCCTCTTAAATGTTCATTGTGGCTATCTTAAATTAAAATTTAAACTCTTGCTTATCTCTTAATATTTACCACAAAAGTAACGTTTTCTCTGTCAAAAATGAAATGTATAGAACCGGGGGGG